>JAUJYP020001389.1:0-66555 GCA_030674075.2 Linum usitatissimum
TACTAAGATGTGTTGCACATATTGGAATTGCACTATAGTAAGGTACATGGTGTATATTTCATGGTGGAAATAAAAAATACAAAATACAAAATACAAAATAAAAAATACAAAATACAAAGGTGCAATGCGCATAGTAGAAATGCACTAAACCAAGAGGCAAGATTCGTAGTGCATGGTGGAAGTGCATCGTATCAAAGTAAACCGAGCATAATGCATGATAGAAATGCATCATACCATCGGTAACGAGGCATGGTGAATGATGGAACTACATCATTCTAATTTCCCAAGTGCATAGTGGACGTGCATCGCACTAAGGTGTCAATCTCAAGGTTCATGGTAGGAGTGCACTATACCAAGGAGCACCGCACAAAGTGGAATTTCACTATACCAAGGAGCACGATGCATATTGCATGAGTACAAAATACAAACGTGCATTCTGCAAGTAATGCTGAAATGCACTATACTAAGGTGCAAAATCCATGGTGCATGATGCAAGTGCATTGGAACAGTGTCAATACTGCGGTATGTAGATGATGTGAATGCATTCATACCATCATGTACGATGCATGGTGGAACTACGTCATTCTAATTTGCCAAGTGCATATGGAAGTACATCATACTAAGGTGCCAAGCGCAAATTGGATGGTAGGAGTGCACTATACCAAGGTGCACCGTACACAAGTAAACACTATACCAAGGAGCATGGTGCATAGCATGGTAATCTTAAGTAAAAACTACAAAGATGCACTCGTAAAAAGGTTGCACGATCCATAGTGCATGGTTGAAGTGCATCGTACCAAGGTCAATTGCGCATAATGCATGATGGAACTAAACCATACCATAGTTCACGGTGCATGTAGAATGCTGAAGAAACTACATCATTCTAATGCGAAAGGTGCATAGTGGAAGTGCACCGTACTAAGGTGGATGGTGGGAGGCAAGATACCAAGATGTTTTGCACATATTGGAATTGCACCATAGTAAGGTACATGGTGTATATTTCATGGTGGAAATACAAAATACAAAATAATACAAAATACAAAGGTGCAATGCGTATAGTAGAAATGCACTAAACCAAGAGGCAAGATTCGTAGTGCATGGTGGAAGTGCATCGTATCAAAGTAAACCGAGCATAATGCATGATAGAAATGCATCATACCATCGGTATCGAGGCATGGTGAATGATGGAACTACATCATTCTAATTTCCCAAGTGCATAGTGGACGTGCATCGCACTAAGGTGCCAATCTCAAGGTTCATGGTAGGAGTGCACTATACCAAGGAGCAATCGCACAAAGTGGAATTTCACTATACCAAGGAGCACGATGCATATTGCATGCAGGAGTACAAAATACAAACGTGCACGGGTGTACGTGGAAATGCACTATACTAAGGTGCAAAATCCATGGTGCATGATGCAAGTGCATTGGAACAAGGTCAATAGTGCATAGTGCATGATGCAAATGCACCATACCATCATGTACGATGCATGGTGGAACTACGTCATTCTAATTTGCCAAGTGCATAGTGGAAGTACATCATACTAAGGTGCCAAGCGAAAATTGGATGGCATGAGTGCACTATACCAAGGTGCAAACGGTACATGGTGCTGAATTTCACTATACCAAGGAGCATGGTGCATATAGCATGGAGAGAGGTATAAACTACAAAGATGTAATCGTAAAAAGGTTGCACGATCCATAAGGTGCATGGCTCAAGTGCATCGTACCAAGGTCAATCGCGCATAATGCATGATGGAACTAAAACCATACAATAGTTCACTGTGCATGTAGAATGCTGAAGGAACTACATCATTCTAATGCGAAAGGTGCATATTGGAAGTGCACCGTACTAAGGTGGATGGTGGGAGAGCAAGATACTAAGATGTGCCGTACATATTGGAATTGCTCTATAGTAAGGTACATGGTGTATATTTCATGGTGGAAATAAACAAAATACAAAATACAAAGGTGCAATGCGCATAGTAGAAATGCACTAAACCAAGAGGCAAGATTCGTGCATGGTGGAAGTGCATCGTATCAAAGTAAATCGAGCATAATGCATGATAAGTGCATCATACCATCGGTAATTTAGGCATGGTGAATGATGGAACTACATCATTCTAATTTCCCAAGTGCATAGTGGACGTGCATCGCACTAAGGTGCCAATCTCAAGGTTCATCAGAGTGCACTATACCAAGGAGCACCGTACAAAGTGGAATTTCACTATACCAAGGAGCACGATGCATATTGCATGCAAAGGAGTACAAAATACAAACGTGCACCGGTGCGCAAAGGGGAAATGCACTATACTAAGGTGCAAAATCCATGGTGCATGATGCGTATGCATTGGAACAAGGTCAATAAAGTGCATACAGCATGATGCAAATGCACCATACCATAATGTACGATGCATGGTGGAACTACGTCATTCTAATTTGCCAAGTGCATAGTGGAAGTACATCATACTAAGGTGCCAAGCGCAAATTGGATGGTAGGAGTGTACCATACCAAGGTACACTGTACACAGCGTGGAATTTCACTATACCAAGGAGCATGGTGCATATAGCAGACAAGTAAAAACTACAAAGATGCACCGTAAAAAGGTTGCACGATCCATAGTGCATGGTTGAAGTGCATCGTACCAAGGTCAATTGCGCATAATGCATGATGGAACTAAACCATACAATAGTTCACGGTGCATGTAGAATGCCGAAGGAACTACATCATTCTAATGCGAAAGGTGCATGCTGGAAGTGCACCGTACTAAGGTGGATGGTGGGAGTGCGATATACTAAGATGTGTTGCACATATTGGAATTGCACTATAGTAAGGTACATGGTGTATATTTCATGGTGGGAAATACAAAATACAAAATACAAAATACAAAATACAAAGGTGCAATGCGCATAGTAGAAATGCACTAAACCAAGAGGCAAGATTCGTAGTGCATGGTGGAAGTGCATAGTATCAAAGTAAACCGAGCATAATGCATGATAGAAGTGCATCATACCATCGGCATCGAGGCATGGTGAATGATGGAACTACATCATTCTAATTTCCCAAGTGCATAGTGGACGTGCATCGTACCAAGGTACCAATCCTCAAGGTTCATGGTAGGAGTGCACTATACCAAGGAGCAATCGCACAAAGTGGAATTTCACTATACCAAGGAGCACGATGCATATTGCATGCGGAGTACAAAATACAAACGCGCACTGCAGGCATGGAAATGCACTATACTAAAGGTGCAAAATCCATGGTGCATGATGCAAGTGCATTGGAACAAGGTCAATAAGGCATACAGCATGATGCAAATGCACCATACCATCATGTACGATGCATGGTGGAACTACGTCATTCTAATTTGCCAAGTGCATAGTGGAAGTACATCATACTAAGGTGCCAAGCGCAAATTGGATGGTAGGAGTGCACTATACCAAGGTGCACCGTACACTATGGAATTTCACTATACCAAGGAGCATGGTGCATATAGCATGGCAGTAAGTAAAAACTACAAAGATGCACCGTAAAAAGGTTGCACGATCCATGCGTGCATGGTCAAGTGCATCGTACCAAGGTCAATTGCGCATAATGCATGATGGAACTAAACCATACCATAGTCCACGTGTATGTAGAATGCTCAAGGAACTACATCATTCTAATGCGAAAGGTGCATAGTGGAAGTGCACCGTACTAAGGTGGATGGTGGGAGTGCAAGATACTAAGATGTGTTGCACATATTGGAATTGCACTATAATAAGGGGTACATGGTGTATATTTCATGGTGGAAATACAAAATACAAAATACAAAATACAAAGGTGCAATGCGCATAGTAGAAATGCACTAAACCAAGAGGCAAGATTCGTAGTGCATGGTGGAAGTGCATCGTATCAAAGTAAACTGAGCATAATGCATGATAGAAGTGCATCATACCATCGGTAACGAGGCATGGTGAATGATGGAACTACATCATTCTAATTTCCCAAGTGCATAGTGGACGTGCATCGCACTAAGGTGCCAATCCCAAGGTTCATGGTAGGAGTGCACTATACCAAGGAGCACTGCACAAAGTGGAATTTCACTATACCAAGGAGCACGATGCATATTGCATGCAAGAGTACAAAATACAAACGTGCACCGTGCACGGTGGAAATGCACTATACTAAAGTGCAAAATCCATGGTGCATGATGCAAGTGCATTGGAACAAGGTCAATAGTGCATAGTGCATGATGCAAATGCACCATACCATAATGTACGATGCATGGTGGAACTACGTCATTCTAATTTGCCAAGTGCATAGTGGAAGTACATCATACTAAGGTGCCAAGCGCAAATTGGATGGTAGGAGTGCACTATACCAAGGTGCACCGTACACAAAGGAATTTCACTATACCAAGGAGCATGGTGCATATAGCATGGCGAAGTAAAAACTACAAAGATGCAATCGTAAAAAGGTTGCACGATCCATAGTGCATGGTTGAAGTGCATCGTACCAAGGTCAATTGCGCATAATGCATGATGGAACTAAACCATACCATAGTTCACGGTGCATGTAGAATGCCGAAGGAACTACATCATTCTAATGCGAAAGGTGCATAGTGGAAGTGCACCGTACTAAGGTGGATGGTGGGAGTGCAAGATACTAAGATGTGTTGCACATATTGGAATTGCACTATAGTAAGGTACATGGTGTATATTTCATGGTGGAAAAAAAAAAATACAAAATACAAAATACAAAATACAAAATACAAAGGTGCAATGCGCATAGTAGAAATGCACTAAACCAAGAGGCAAGATTCGTAGTGCATGGTGGAAGTGCATCGTATCAAAGTAAACTGAGCATAATGCATGATAGAAGTGCATCATACCATCGGTAACGAGGCATGGTGAATGATGGAACTACATCATTCTAATTTCCCAAGTGCATAGTGGACGTGCATCGCACTAAGGTGCCAATCTCAAGGTTCATGGTAGGAGTGCACTATACCAAGGAGCACTGCACAAAGTGGAATTTCACTATACCAAGGAGCACGATGCATATTGCATGCAGGAGTACAAAATACAAACGTGCACCGTGCACAAAGTGGAAATGCACTATACTAAGGTGCAAAATCCATGGTGCATGATGCAAGTGCATTGGAACAAGGTCAATAGTGCATAGTGCATGATGCAAATGCACCATACCATAATGTACGATGCATGGTGGAACTACGTCATTCTAATTTGCCAAGTGCATAGTGGAAGTACATCATACTAAGGTGCCAAGCGCAAATTGGATGGTAGGAGTGCACTATACCAAGGTGCACCGTACACAAAGTGGAATTTCACTATACCAAGGAGCATGGTGCATATAGCATGGCACAAGTAAAAACTACAAAGATGCACCGTAAAAAGGTTGCACGATCCATAGTGCATGGTTGAAGTGCATCGTACCAAGGTCAATTGCGCATAATGCATGATGGAACTAAACCATACAATAGTTCACGGTGCATGTAGAATGCTGAAGGAACTACATCATTCTAATGCGAAAGGTGCATAGTGGAAGTGCACCGTACTAAGGTGGATGGTGGGAGTGCAAGATACTAAGATGTGTTGCACATATTGGAATTGCACTATAGTAAGGTACATGGTGTATATTTCATGGTGGAAATACAAAATACAAAAAAAAAATACAAAATACAAAGGTGCAATGCGCATAGTAGAAATGCACTAAACCAAGAGGCAAGATTCGTAGTGCATGGTGGAAGTGCATCGTATCAAAGTAAACCGAGCATAATGCATGATAGAAGTGCATCATACCATCGGTAACGAGGCATGGTGAATGATGGAACTACATCATTCTAATTTCCCAAGTGCATAGTGGACGTGCATCGCACTAAGGTGCCAATCTCAAGGTTCATGGTAGGAGTGCACTATACCAAGGAGCACTGCACAAAGTGGAATTTCACTATACCAAGGAGCACGATGCATATTGCATGCAGGAGTACAAAATACAAACGTGCACTGTGCACAGTGGAAATGCACTATACTAAAGTGCAAAATCCATGGTGCATGATGCAAGTGCATTGGAACAAGGTCAATAGTGCATAGTGCATGATGCAAATGCACCATACCATAATGTACGATGCATGGTGGAACTACGTCATTCTAATTTGCCAAGTGCATAGTGGAAGTACATCATACTAAGGTGCCAAGCGCAAATTGGATGGTAGGAGTGCACTATACCAAGGTGCACCGTACAAAGTGGAATTTCACTATACCAAGGAGCATGGTGCATATAGCATGGCAGAAGTAAAAACTACAAAGATGCACTGTAAAAAGGTTGCACGATCCATAGTGCATGGTTGAAGTGCATCGTACCAAGGTCAATTGCGCATAATGCATGATGGAACTAAACCATACAATAGTTCACGGTGCATGTAGAATGCTGAAGGAACTACATCATTCTAATGCGAAAGGTGCATATTGGAAGTGCACCGTACTAAGGTGGATGGTGGGAGTGCAAGATACTAAGATGTGTTGCACATATTGGAATTGCTCTATAGTAAGGTACATGGTGTATATTTCATGGTGGAAATACAAAATACAAAATACAAAGGTGCAATGCGCATAGTAGAAATGCACTAAACCAAGAGGCAAGATTCGTAGTGCATGGTGGAAGTGCATCGTATCAAAGTAAACTGAGCATAATGCATGATAGAAGTGCATCATACCATCGGTAACGAGGCATGGTGAATGATGGAACTACATCATTCTAATTTCCCAAGTGCATAGTGGACGTGCATCGCACTAAGGTGCCAATCTCAAGGTTCATGGTAGGAGTGCACTATACCAAGGAGCACCGCACAAAGTGGAATTTCACTATACCAAGGAGCACGATGCATATTGCATGCAAAGGAGTACAAAATACAAACGTGCACCGTGCACACGTGGAAATGCACTATACTAAGGTGCAAAATCCATGGTGCATGATGCAAGTGCATTGGAACAAGGTCAATAGTGCATAGTGCATGATGCAAATGCACCATACCATAATGTACGATGCATGGTGGAACTACGTCATTCTAATTTGCCAAGTGCATAGTGGAAGTACATCATACTAAGGTGCCAAGCGCAAATTGGATGGTAGGAGTGCACTATACCAAGGTGCACCGTACACAGTGGAATTTCACTATACCAAGGAGCATGGTGCATATAGCATGGAAGAAGTAAAAACTACAAAGATGCACTGTAAAAAGGTTGCACGATCCATAGTGCATGGTTGAAGTGCATCGTACCAAGGTCAATTGCGCATAATGCATGATGGAACTAAACCATACCATAGTTCACGGTGCATGTAGAATGCTGAAGGAACTACATCATTCTAATGCGAAAGGTGCATAGTGGAAGTGCACCGTACTAAGGTGGATGGTGGGAGTGCAGGATACTAAGATGTGTTGCACATATTGGAATTGCACTATAGTAAGGTACATGGTGTATATTTCATGGTGGAAATACAAAATACAAAATACAAAATACAAAATACAAAGGTGCAATGCGCATAGTAGAAATGCACTAAACCAAGAGGCAAGATTCGTAGTGCATGGTGGAAGTGCATAGTATCAAAGTAAACCGAGCATAATGCATGATAGAAGTGCATCATACCATCGGTAACGAGGCATGGTGAATGATGGAACTACATCATTCTAATTTCCCAAGTGCATAGTGGACGTGCATCGCACTAAGGTGCCAATCTCAAGGTTCATGGTAGGAGTGCACTATACCAAGGAGCACTCGCACAAAGTGGAATTTCACTATACCAAGGAGCACGATGCATATTGCATGCGAGTACAAAATACAAACGTGCACTGTGCATAGTGGAAATGCACTATACTAAAGTGCAAAATCCATGGTGCATGATGCAAGTGCATTGGAACAAGGTCAATAGTGCATAGTGCATGATGCAAATGCACCATACCATAATGTACGATGCATGGTGGAACTACGTCATTCTAATTTGCCAAGTGCATAGTGGAAGTACATCATACTAAGGTGCCAAGCGCAAATTGGATGGTAGGAGTGCACTATACCAAGGTGCACTGTACACAGTGGAATTTCACTATACCAAGGAGCATGGTGCATATAGCATGGCAGAAGTAAAAACTACAAAGATGCACTGTAAAAAGGTTGCACGATCCATAGTGCATGGTTGAAGTGCATCGTACCAAGGTCAATTGCGCATAATGCATGATGGAACTAAACCATACAATAGTTCACGGTGCATGTAGAATGCCGAAGGAACTACATCATTCTAATGCGAAAGGTGCATATTGGAAGTGCACCGTACTAAGGTGGATGGTGGGAGTGCAAGTATACTAAGATGTGTTGCACATATTGGAATTGCTCTATAGTAAGGTACATGGTGTATATTTCATGGTGGAAATACAAAATACAAAATACAAAGGTGCAATGCGCATAGTAGAAATGCACTAAACCAAGAGGCAAGATTCGTAGTGCATGGTGGAAGTGCATCGTATCAAAGTAAACTGAGCATAATGCATGATAGAAGTGCATCATACCATCGGTAACGAGGCATGGTGAATGATGGAACTACATCATTCTAATTTCCCAAGTGCATAGTGGACGTGCATCGCACTAAGGTGCCAATCTCAAGGTTCATGGTAGGAGTGCACTATACCAAGGAGCAATCGCACAAAGTGGAATTTCACTATACCAAGGAGCACGATGCATATTGCATGCAGGAGTACAAAATACAAACGTGCACTGTGCACAGTGGAAATGCACTATACTAAGGTGCAAAATCCATGGTGCATGATGCAAGTGCATTGGAACAAGGTCAATAGTGCATAGTGCATGATGCAAATGCACCATACCATAATGTACGATGCATGGTGGAACTACGTCATTCTAATTTGCCAAGTGCATAGTGGAAGTACATCATACTAAGGTGCCAAGCGCAAATTGGATGGTAGGAGTGCACTATACCAAGGTGCACCGTACACAAGTGGAATTTCACTATACCAAGGAGCATGGTGCATATAGCATGGCAGAAGTAAAAACTACAAAGATGCACCGTAAAAAGGTTGCACGATCCATAGTGCATGGTTGAAGTGCATCGTACCAAGGTCAATTGCGCATAATGCATGATGGAACTAAACCATACCATAGTTCACGGTGCATGTAGAATGCCGAAGGAACTACATCATTCTAATGCGAAAGGTGCATAGTGGAAGTGCACCGTACTAAGGTGGATGGTGGGAGTGCAAGATACTAAGATGTGTTGCACATATTGGAATTGCACTATAGTAAGGTACATGGTGTATATTTCATGGTGGAAAAAAAAATACAAAATACAAAATACAAAATACAAAATACAAAATACAAAGGTGCAATGCGCATAGTAGAAATGCACTAAACCAAGAGGCAAGATTCGTAGTGCATGGTGGAAGTGCATAGTATCAAAGTAAACTGAGCATAATGCATGATAGAAGTGCATCATACCATCGGTAACGAGGCATGGTGAATGATGGAACTACATCATTCTAATTTCCCAAGTGCATAGTGGACGTGCATCGCACTAAGGTGCCAATCTCAAGGTTCATGGTAGGAGTGCACTATACCAAGGAGCAATTGCACAAAGTGGAATTTCACTATACCAAGGAGCACGATGCATATTGCATGCAGGAGTACAAAATACAAACGTGCACTGTGCACAGTGGAAATGCACTATACTAAGGTGCAAAATCCATGGTGCATGATGCAAGTGCATTGGAACAAGGTCAATAGTGCATAGTGCATGATGCAAATGCACCATACCATAATGTACGATGCATGGTGGAACTACGTCATTCTAATTTGCCAAGTGCATAGTGGAAGTACATCATACTAAGGTGCCAAGCGCAAATTGGATGGTAGGAGTGCACTATACCAAGGTGCACTGTACATAGTGGAATTTCACTATACCAAGGAGCATGGTGCATATAGCATGGCGAAGTAAAAACTACAAAGATGCACCGTAAAAAGGTTGCACGATCCATAGTGCATGGTTGAAGTGCATCGTACCAAGGTCAATTGCGCATAATGCATGATGGAACTAAACCATACAATAGTTCACGGTGCATGTAGAATGCCGAAGGAACTACATCATTCTAATGCGAAAGGTGCATAGTGGAAGTGCACCGTACTAAGGTGGATGGTGGGAGTGCAAGATACTAAGATGTGTTGCACATATTGGAATTGCACTATAGTAAGGTACATGGTGTATATTTCATGGTGGAAATACAAAATACAAAATACAAAATACAAAATACAAAATACAAAGGTGCAATGCGCATAGTAGAAATGCACTAAACCAAGAGGCAAGATTCGTAGTGCATGGTGGAAGTGCATAGTATCAAAGTAAACCGAGCATAATGCATGATAGAAGTGCATCATACCATCGGTAACGAGGCATGGTGAATGATGGAACTACATCATTCTAATTTCCCAAGTGCATAGTGGACGTGCATCGCACTAAGGTGCCAATCTCAAGGTTCATGGTAGGAGTGCACTATACCAAGGAGCATCGCACAAAGTGGAATTTCACTATACCAAGGAGCACGATGCATATTGCATGCGAGGAGTACAAAATACAAACGTGCACCGTGCACAGTGGAAATGCACTATACTAAGGTGCAAAATCCATGGTGCATGATGCAAGTGCATTGGAACAAGGTCAATAGTGCATAGTGCATGATGCAAATGCACCATACCATAATGTACGATGCATGGTGGAACTACGTCATTCTAATTTGCCAAGTGCATAGTGGAAGTACATCATACTAAGGTGCCAAGCGCAAATTGGATGGTAGGAGTGCACTATACCAAGGTGCACTGTACATAGTGGAATTTCACTATACCAAGGAGCATGGTGCATATAGCATGGCGAAGTAAAAACTACAAAGATGCACCGTAAAAAGGTTGCACGATCCATAGTGCATGGTTGAAGTGCATCGTACCAAGGTCAATTGCGCATAATGCATGATGGAACTAAACCATACAATAGTTCACGGTGCATGTAGAATGCTGAAGGAACTACATCATTCTAATGCGAAAGGTGCATAGTGGAAGTGCACCGTACTAAGGTGGATGGTGGGAGTGCAAGTATACTAAGATGTGTTGCACATATTGGAATTGCTCTATAGTAAGGTACATGGTGTATATTTCATGGTGGAAATACAAAATACAAAATACAAAGGTGCAATGCGCATAGTAGAAATGCACTAAACCAAGAGGCAAGATTCGTAGTGCATGGTGGAAGTGCATCGTATCAAAGTAAACTGAGCATAATGCATGATGGAAGTGCATCATACCATCGGTAACGAGGCATGGTGAATGATGGAACTACATCATTCTAATTTCCCAAGTGCATAGTGGACGTGCATCGCACTAAGGTGCCAATCTCAAGGTTCATGGTAGGAGTGCACTATACCAAGGAGCACTGCACAAAGTGGAATTTCACTATACCAAGGAGCACGATGCATATTGCATGCAGGAGTACAAAATACAAACGTGCACCGTGCACGGTGGAAATGCACTATACTAAGGTGCAAAATCCATGGTGCATGATGCAAGTGCATTGGAACAAGGTCAATAGTGCATAGTGCATGATGCAAATGCACCATACCATAATGTACGATGCATGGTGGAACTACGTCATTCTAATTTGCCAAGTGCATAGTGGAAGTACATCATACTAAGGTGCCAAGCGCAAATTGGATGGTAGGAGTGCACTATACCAAGGTGCACTTGTACACAGTGGAATTTCACTATACCAAGGAGCATGGTGCATATAGCATGGCGAAGTAAAAACTACAAAGATGCACCGTAAAAAGGTTGCACGATCCATAGTGCATGGTTGAAGTGCATCGTACCAAGGTCAATTGCGCATAATGCATGATGGAACTAAACCATACAATAGTTCACGGTGCATGTAGAATGCTGAAGGAACTACATCATTCTAATGCGAAAGGTGCATAGTGGAAGTGCACCGTACTAAGGTGGATGGTGGGAGTGCGATATACTAAGATGTGTTGCACATATTGGAATTGCACTATAGTAAGGTACATGGTGTATATTTCATGGTGGAAATACAAAATACAAAATACAAAATACAAAATACAAAGGTGCAATGCGCATAGTAGAAATGCACTAAACCAAGAGGCAAGATTCGTAGTGCATGGTGGAAGTGCATCGTATCAAAGTAAACTGAGCATAATGCATGATAGAAGTGCATCATACCATCGGTAACGAGGCATGGTGAATGATGGAACTACATCATTCTAATTTCCCAAGTGCATAGTGGACGTGCATCGCACTAAGGTGCCAATCTCAAGGTTCATGGTAGGAGTGCACTATACCAAGGAGCACTCGCACAAAGTGGAATTTCACTATACCAAGGAGCACGATGCATATTGCATGCGTGAGTACAAAATACAAACGTGCACCGTGCACAAGTGGAAATGCACTATACTAAAGTGCAAAATCCATGGTGCATGATGCAAGTGCATTGGAACAAGGTCAATAGTGCATAGTGCATGATGCAAATGCACCATACCATAATGTACGATGCATGGTGGAACTACGTCATTCTAATTTGCCAAGTGCATAGTGGAAGTACATCATACTAAGGTGCCAAGCGCAAATTGGATGGTAGGAGTGCACTATACCAAGGTGCACTGTACACAGTGGAATTTCACTATACCAAGGAGCATGGTGCATATAGCATGGAAGAAGTAAAAACTACAAAGATGCACCGTAAAAAGGTTGCACGATCCATAGTGCATGGTTGAAGTGCATCGTACCAAGGTCAATTGCGCATAATGCATGATGGAACTAAACCATACAATAGTTCACGGTGCATGTAGAATGCTGAAGGAACTACATCATTCTAATGCGAAAGGTGCATAGTGGAAGTGCACCGTACTAAGGTGGATGGTGGGAGTGCAAGTATACTAAGATGTGTTGCACATATTGGAATTGCTCTATAGTAAGGTACATGGTGTATATTTCATGGTGGAAATACAAAATACAAAATACAAAGGTGCAATGCGCATAGTAGAAATGCACTAAACCAAGAGGCAAGATTCGTAGTGCATGGTGGAAGTGCATCGTATAAAAGTAAACTGAGCATAATGCATGATAGAAGTGCATCATACCATCGGTAACGAGGCATGGTGAATGATGGAACTACATCATTCTAATTTCCCAAGTGCATAGTGGACGTGCATCGCACTAAGGTGCCAATCTCAAGGTTCATTGTAGGAGTGCACTATACCAAGGAGCACTGCACAAAGTGGAATTTCACTATACCAAGGAGCACGATGCATATTGCATGCAGGAGTACAAAATACAAACGTGCACTGTGCACAGTGGAAATGCACTATACTAAGGTGCAAAATCCATGGTGCATGATGCAAGTGCATTGGAACAAGGTCAATAGTGCATAGTGCATGATGCAAATGCACCATACCATAATGTACGATGCATGGTGGAACTACGTCATTCTAATTTGCCAAGTGCATAGTGGAAGTACATCATACTAAGGTGCCAAGCGCAAATTGGATGGTAGGAGTGCACTATACCAAGGTGCACTCGTACAAAGTGGAATTTCACTATACCAAGGAGCATGGTGCATATAGCATGGCGAAGTAAAAACTACAAAGATGCATCGTAAAAAGGTTGCACGATCCATAGTGCATGGTTGAAGTGCATCGTACCAAGGTCAATTGCGCATAATGCATGATGGAACTAAACCATACCATAGTTCACGGTGCATGTAGAATGCTGAAGGAACTACATCATTCTAATGCGAAAGGTGCATAGTGGAAGTGCACCGTACTAAGGTGGATGGTGGGAGTGCAGTATACTAAGATGTGTTGCACATATTGGAATTGCACTATAGTAAGGTACATGGTGTATATTTCATGGTGGAAATACAAAATACAAAATACAAAATACAAAATACAAAGGTGCAATGCGCATAGTAGAAATGCACTAAACCAAGAGGCAAGATTCGTAGTGCATGGTGGAAGTGCATAGTATCAAAGTAAACCGAGCATAATGCATGATAGAAGTGCATCATACCATCGGTAACGAGGCATGGTGAATGATGGAACTACATCATTCTAATTTCCCAAGTGCATAGTGGACGTGCATCGCACTAAGGTGCCAATCTCAAGGTTCATGGTAGGAGTGCACTATACCAAGGAGCACTGCACAAAGTGGAATTTCACTATACCAAGGAGCACGATGCATATTGCATGCAGGAGTACAAAATACAAACGTGCACTGTGCACAGTGGAAATGCACTATACTAAGGTGCAAAATCCATGGTGCATGATGCAAGTGCATTGGAACAAGGTCAATAGTGCATAGTGCATGATGCAAATGCACCATACCATAATGTACGACGCATGGTGGAACTACGTCATTCTAATTTGCCAAGTGCATAGTGGAAGTACATCATACTAAGGTGCCAAGCGCAAATTGGATGGTAGGAGTGCACTATACCAAGGTGCACCGTACACAAAGTGGAATTTCACTATACCAAGGAGCATGGTGCATATAGCATGGTAGAAGAAGTAAAAACTACAAAGATGCACCGTCGTAAAAAGGTTGCACGATCCATAGTGCATGGTTGAAGTGCATCGTACCAAGGTCAATTGCGCATAATGCATGATGGAACTAAACCATACAATAGTTCACGGTGCATGTAGAATGGTGAAGGAACTACATCATTCTAATGCGAAAGGTGCATAGTGGAAGTGCACCGTACTAAGGTGGATGGTGGGAGTGCAGTATACTAAGATGTGTTGCACATATTGGAATTGCTCTATAGTAAGGTACATGGTGTATATTTCATGGTGGAAATACAAAATACAAAATACAAAGGTGCAATGCGCATAGTAGAAATGCACTAAACCAAGAGGCAAGATTCGTAGTGCATGGTGGAAGTGCATCGTATCAAAGTAACCGAGCATAATGCATGATAGAAGTGCATCATACCATCGGTAACGAGGCATGGTGAATGATGGAACTACATCATTCTAATTTCCCAAGTGCATAGTGGACGTGCATCGCACTAAGGTGCCAATCTCAAGGTTCATTGTAGGAGTGCACTATACCAAGGAGCACTGCACAAAGTGGAATTTCACTATACCAAGGAGCACGATGCATATTGCATGCCAGGAGTACAAAATACAAACGTGCACTGTGCACAGTGGAAATGCACTATACTAAGGTGCAAAATCCATGGTGCATGATGCAAGTGCATTGGAACAAGGTCAATAGTGCATAGTGCATGATGCAAATGCACCATACCATAATGTACGATGCATGGTGGAACTACGTCATTCTAATTTGCCAAGTGCATAGTGGAAGTACATCATACTAAGGTGCCAAGCGCAAATTGGATGGTAGGAGTGCACTATACCAAGGTACACTTTACACAGTGGAATTTCACTATACCAAGGAGCATGGTGCATATAGCATGGCGAAGTAAAAACTACAAAGATGCAGCGTAAAAAAGGTTGCACGATCCATAGTGCATGGTTGAAGTGCATCGTACCAAGGTCAATTGCGCATAATGCATGATGGAACTAAACCATACAATAGTTCACGGTGCATGTAGAATGCTGAAGGAACTACATCATTCTAATGCGAAAGGTGCATAGTGGAAGTGCACCGTACTAAGGTGGATGGTGGGAGTGCAGTATACTAAGATGTGTTGCACATATTGGAATTGCACTATAGTAAGGTACATGGTGTATATTTCATGGTGGAAATACAAAATACAAAATACAAAATACAAAATACAAAGGTGCAATGCGCATAGTAGAAATGCACTAAACCAAGAGGCAAGATTCGTAGTGCATGGTGGAAGTGCATAGTATCAAAGTAAAGCGAGCATAATGCATGATAGAAGTGCATCATACCATCGGTAACGAGGCATGGTGAATGATGGAACTACATCATTCTAATTTCCCAAGTGCATAGTGGACGTGCATCGCACTAAGGTGCCAATCTCAAGGTTCATGGTAGGAGTGCACTATACCAAGGAGCACCGCACAAAGTGGAATTTCACTATACCAAGGAGCACGATGCATATTGCATGCAGGATTACAAAATACAAACGTGCCTCGTGTGCACGTGGAAATGCACTATACTAAGGTGCAAAATCCATGGTGCATGATGCAAGTGCATTGGAACAAGGTCAATAGTGCATAGTGCATGATGCAAATGCACCATACCATAATGTACGACGCATGGTGGAACTACGTCATTCTAATTTGCCAAGTGCATAGTGGAAGTACATCATACTAAGGTGCCAAGCGCAAATTGGATGGTAGGAGTGCACTATACCAAGGTGCACTGTACACAAAGTGGAATTTCACTATACCAAGGAGCATGGTGCATATAGCATGGCAGAAGTAAAAACTACAAAGATGCACTGTAAAAAGGTTGCACGATCCATAGTGCATGGTTGAAGTGCATCGTACCAAGGTCAATTGCGCATAATGCATGATGGAACTAAACCATACAATAGTTCACGGTGCATGTAGAATGCTGAAGGAACTACATCATTCTAATGCGAAAGGTGCATATTGGAAGTGCACCGTACTAAGGTGGATGGTGGGAGTGCAGTATACTAAGATGTGTTGCACATATTGGAATTGCTCTATAGTAAGGTACATGGTGTATATTTCATGGAAATACAAAATACAAAATACAAAAAAAAGGTGCAATGCGCATAGTAGAAATGCACTAAACCAAGAGGCAAGATTCGTAGTGCATGGTGGAAGTGCATCGTATCAAAGTAAAGTGAGCATAATGCATGATAGAAGTGCATCATACCATCGGTAACGAGGCATGGTGAATGATGGAACTACATCATTCTAATTTCCCAAGTGCATAGTGGACGTGCATCGCACTAAGGTGCCAATCTCAAGGTTCATGGTAGGAGTGCACTATACCAAGGAGCACTGCACAAAGTGGAATTTCACTATACCAAGAAGCACGATGCATATTGCATGCAGGATTACAAAATACAAACGTGCACTGTGCACAGTGGAAATGCACTATACTAAGGTGCAAAATCCATGGTGCATGATGCAAGTGCATTGGAACAAGGTCAATAGTGCATAGTGCATGATGCAAATGCACCATACCATAATGTACGACGCATGGTGGAACTACGTCATTCTAATTTGCCAAGTGCATAGTGGAAGTACATCATACTAAGGTGCCAAGCGCAAATTGGATGGTAGGAGTGCACTATACCAAGGGGCACTGTACAAAGTGGAATTTCACTATACCAAGGAGCATGGTGCATATAGCATGGCGAAGTAAAAACTACAAAGATGCACTTGTAAAAAGGTTGCACGATCCATAGTGCATGGTTGAAGTGCATCGTACCAAGGTCAATTGCGCATAATGCATGATGGAACTAAACCATACAATAGTTCACGGTGCATGTAGAATGCTGAAGGAACTACATCATTCTAATGCGAAAGGTGCATATTGGAAGTGCACCGTACTAAGGTGGATGGTGGGAGTGCAGTATACTAAGATGTGTTGCACATATTGGAATTGCACTATAGTAAGGTACATGGTGTATATTTCATGGTGGAAATACAAAATACAAAATACAAAGGTGCAATGCGCATAGTAGAAATGCACTAAACCAAGAGGCAAGATTCGTAGTGCATGGTGGAAGTGCATCGTATCAAAGTAAAGTGAGCATAATGCATGATAGAAGTGCATCATACCATCGGTAACGAGGCATGGTGAATGATGGAACTACATCATTCTAATTTCCCAAGTGCATAGTGGACGTGCATCGCACTAAGGTGCCAATCTCAAGGTTCATGGTAGGAGTGCACTATACCAAGGAGCACTGCACAAAGTGGAATTTCACTATACCATGGAGCACGATGCATATTGGATGCAGGAGTACAAAATACAAACGTGCACTGTGCACAGTGGAAATGCACTATATTAAGGTGCAAAATCCATGGTGCTTGATGCAAGTGCATTGGAACAAGGTCAATAGTGCATAGTGCATGATGCAAATGCACCATACCATAATGTACGATGCATGGTGGAACTACGTCATTCTAATTTGCCAAGTGCATAGTGGAAGATGCCAAGTGCATAGTGGAAGTACATCATACTAAGGTGCCAAGCGCAAATTGGATGGTAGGAGTGCACTATACCAAGGTGCACCGTACACAGTGGAATTTCACTATACCAAGGAGCATGGTGCATATAGCATGGCGAAGTAAAAACTATAAAGATGCATTGTAAAAAGGTTGCACGATCCATAGTGCATGGTTGAAGTGCATCGTACCAAGGTCAATTGCGCATAATGCATGATGGAACTAAACCATACAATAGTTCACGGTGCATGTAGAATGCTGAAGGAACTACATCATTCTAATGCGAAAGGTGCATAGTGGAAGTGCACCGTACTAAGGTGGATGGTGGGAGTGCAGTATACTAAGATGTGTTGCACATATTGGAATTGCACTATAGTAAGGTACATGGTGTATATTTCATGGTGGAAATACAAAATACAAAGGTGCAATGCGCATAGTAGAAATGCACTAAACCAAGAGGCAAGATTCGTAGTGCATGGTGGAAGTGCATCGTATCAAAGTAAACTGAGCATAATGCATGATAGAAGTGCATCATACCATCGGTAACGAGGCATGGTGAATGATGGAACTACATCATTCTAATTTCCCAAGTGCATAGTGGACGTGCATCGCACTAAGGTGCCAATCTCAAGGTTCATGGTAGGAGTGCACTATACCAAGGAGCACTTGCACAAAGTGGAATTTCACTATACCAAGGAGCACGATGCATATTGCATGCCGGGAGTACAAAATACAAACGTGCACTGTGCACAGTGGAAATGCATTGTATTAAGGTGCAAAATCCATGGTGCATGATGCAAGTGCATTGGAACAAGGTCAATAGTGCATAGTGCATGATGCAAATGCATCATACCATAATGTCTGATGTATGGTGGAACTACGTCATTCTAATTTGCCTAGTGCATAGTGGAAGTGCATCATACTAAGGTGCCAAGCGCAAAGTGGATGGTAGGAGTGCACTATACCAAGGTCCACTGTACAAATGTGAATTTCACTATACCAAGGAGCATGGTGCATATAGCATGGTAGAAGTAAAAACTACAAAGATGCATAGTGGAAATGACAAGGTTGCACGATCCATAGTGCATGGTGGAAGTGCATCGTACCAAGGTCAATTGCGCACAATGCATGATGGAACTAAACCATACATAGTTCACGGTGCATGTAGAATGGTGAGGAACTACATCATTCTAATGTGAAAGGTGCATAGTGGAAGTGTACCATACTAAGGTGGATGGTGGGAGTGCACTATACTAAGATGTGATGTACATATTGGAATTGCACTATAGTAAGGTACATGGTGTATATTTCTTGGTGGAAATACAAAATACAAAATACAAAGTGCAATGCGCATAGTAGAAATGCACTAAACCAAGAGGCAAGATCCATAGTGCATGGTGGAAGTGCATCGTATCAAGTTACAGTGAGCATAATGCATGATAGAAGTGCATCATACCATAGTAAACGGTGCATGGTGAATGACGGAACTACATCATTCTAATTTGCCAAGTGCATAGTGGACGTGCATTGCACTAAGGTGCCAATCTCAAGGTTGATGGTAGGAGTGCACTATACGAAGGAGCACTGTACAAAGTGGAATTTCACTATACCAAGGTGCATGATGCATATTGCATGGAGAAGAACAAAATACAAATGTTCACTGTGCATAGTAAATATGCACTGTACTAAGGTGCAAAATCAATGGTGCATGGTGCAAGTGCATTGGAACAATGTCAATAGTGCATAGTGCATGATGCAACTGCACCATACCATAATGTACGATGCATGGTGGAACTACGTCATTCTAATTTGCCAAGTGCATAGTGGAAGTACATCATACTAAGGTGCCAAGCGCAAATTGGATGGTAGGAGTGCACTATACCAAGGTGCGTACAAAGTGGAATTTCACTATACCAAGGAGCATGGTGCATATAGCATGGCGAAGTAAAAACTACAATGATGCACGTGCATTGTGGAAAAAAGGTTGCACGATCCATAGTGCATGGTGGAAGTGCATCGTACCAAGGTCAATTGCGCATAATGCATGATGGAACTAAACCATACAATAGTTCACGGTGCATGTAGAATGGTGGAGGAACTACATCATTCTAATGCGAAAGGTGCATATTGGAAGTGCACCGTACTAAGGTGGATGGTGGGAGTGCAGTATACTAAGATGTGTTGCACATATTGGAATTGCACTATAGTAAGGTACATGGTGTATATTTCATGGAAATACGAAATACAAAATACAAAGGTGCAATGCGCATAGTAGAAATGCACTAAACTAAGAGGCAAGATTCATAGTGCATGGTGGAAGTGCATCGTATCAAGTTACACCGAGCATAATCCATGATAGAAGTGCATCATACCATAGTTAACGAGGCATGGTGAATGATGGAACTACATCATTCTAATTTGCCAAGTGCATAGTGGACGTGCATCGCACTAAGGTGCCAATCTCAAGGTTGATGGTTGGAGTGCACTATACCAAGGAGCACAGCACAAAGTGGAATTTCACTATACCAAGGAGCACGATGCATATTGCATGCCGGGAGTACAAAATACAAACGTGCAATGCACGGTGGAAATGCACCGTACTAAGGTGCAAAATCCATGGTGCATGATGCAAGTGCATTGGAACAAGGTCAACAGTGCATAGTTCATGATGCAAACGCACCATACCATAATGTACGATGCATGGTGGAACTACATCATTCTAATTTGCCAAGTGCATAGTGGAAGTGCATCATACTAAGGTGCCAAGCTCAAAGTGGATGGTAGGAGTGCACTATACCAAGGTGCACTGTACAAAGTGGAATTTCACTATACCAAGGAGCATGGTGCATATGGCATGGCAGAAGTAAAAACTACAAAGATGCACTGTGCATAGTGGAAATGCACTGTACCAAGGTTGCACGATCTATAGTGAATGGTGGAAGTGCATCGTACCACGGTCAATTGCACATAATGCATGATGGAACTAAACCATACCATAGTTCACGGTGCATGTAGAATGGTGGTGGAACTACATCATTCTAATGTGAAAGGTGCATAGTGGAAGTGTACCATACTAAGGTGGATGGTGGGAGTGCACTATACTAAGATGTGATGTACATATTGGAATTGCACTATAGTAACATACATGGTGTATGTTTCTTGATGGAAATACAAAATACAAAATACAAAATACAAAGGTGCAATGCGCATATTAGAAATGCACTAAACCAAGAGGCAAGATCAATAGTGCATGGTGGAAGTGCATCTTATCAAGTTACACTGAGCATAATCCATGATAGAAGTGCATCATACCATAGGTAACGAGGCATGGTGAATGATGTAACTACATCATTCTAATTTGCCAAGTGCATAGTGGACGTGCATCGCACTAAGGTGCCAATCTCAAGGTTGATGGTAGGAGTGCACTATACCAAGGAGCAATCGCACAAAGTGGAATTTCACTATACCAAGGAGCACGATGCATATTGCATGCCGAGAGTACAAAATACAAACGTGCACTGTTCATAGGAAATGCACTTTGTACTAAGGTGCAAAATCCATGGTGCATGATGCAAGTGCATTGGAACAAGGTCAATAGTGCATAGTGCATGATGCAAATGCACCATACCATAATGTACGATGCATGGTGGAACTACGTCATTCTAATTTGCCAAGTGCATAGTGGAAGTGCATCATACTAAGGTGCCAAGCGCAAAGTGGATGGTAGGAGTGCACTATACCAAGGTGCACTTGTACAAAGTGGAATTTCACTATACCAAGGACCATGGTGCATATGGCATGGCAGAAGTAAAAACTACAAAGATGCATTGTGCATAGTGGAAATGCAACCAAGGTTGCACGATCTATAGTGAATGGTGGAAGTGCATCGTACCACGGTCAATTGCACATAATGCATGATGGAACTAAACCATACCATAGTTCACGGTGCATGTAGAATGGTGGTGGAACTACATCATTCTAATGTGAAAGGTGCATAGTGGAAGTGTACCATACTAAGGTGGATGGTGGGAGTGCACTATACTAAGATGTGATGTACATATTGGAATTGCACTATAGTAACGTACATGGTGTATGTTTCTTGATGGAAATACAAAATACAAAATACAAAGGTGCAATGCGCATATTAGAAATGCACTAAACCAAGAGGCAAGATCAATAGTGCATGGTGGAAGTGCATCTTATCAAGTTACATTGAGCATAATCCATGATAGAAGTGCATCATACCATAGGTAACGAGGCATGGTGAATGATGTAACTACATCATTCTAATTTTCCAAGTGCATAGTGGACGTGCATCGCACTAAGGTGCCAATCTCAAGGTTGATGGTAGGAGTGCACTATACCAAGGAGCACTGCACAAAGTGGAATTTCACTATACCAAGGAGCACGATGCATATTGCATGCCGGGAGTACAAAATACAAACGTGCACGCGTTCACGGTGGAAATGCACTTGTACTAAGGTGCAAAATCCATGGTGCATGATGCAAGTGCATTGGAACAAGGTCAACAGTGCATAGTTCATGATGCAAATATACCATACCATAATGTACGATGCATGGTGGAACTACGTCATTCTAATTTGCCAAGTGCATAGTGGAAGTGCATCATACTAAGGTGCCAAGCGCAAAGTGGATGGTAGGAGTGCACTATACCAAGGTGCACCGTACAAAGTGGAATTTCACTATACCAAGGAGCATGGTGCATATGGCATGGCAGAAGTAAAAACTACAAAGATGCACCGTGCATAGTGGAAATGCGTACCAAGGTTGCACGATCTATAGTGAATGGTGGAAGTGCATCGTACCACGGTCAATTGCACATAATGCATGATGGAACTAAACCATACCATAGTTCACGGTGCATGTAGAATGGTGGTGGAACTACATCATTCTAATGTGAAAGGTGCATAGTGGAAGTGTACCATACTAAGGTGGATGGTGGGAGTGCACTATACTAAGATGTGATGTACATATTGGAATTGCACTATAGTAACGTACATGGTGTATGTTTCTTGATGGAAATACAAAATACAAAATACAAAGGTGCAATGCGCATATTAGAAATGCACTAAACCAAGAGGCAAGATCAATAGTGCATGGTGGAAGTGCATCTTATCAAGTTACACCGAGCATAATCCATGATAGAAGTGCATCATACCATAGGTAACGAGGCATGGTGAATGATGTAACTACATCATTCTAATTTTCCAAGTGCATAGTGGACGTGCATCGCACTAAGGTGCCAATCTCAAGGTTGATGGTAGGAGTGCACTATACCAAGGAGCACCGCACAAAGTGGAATTTCACTATACCAAGGAGCACGATGCATATTGCATGCCGGGAGTACAAAATACAAACGTGCACTTGTGCACGGTGGAAATGCACTTTGTACTAAGGTGCAAAATCCATGGTGCATGATGCAAGTGCATTGGAACAAGGTCAACAGTGCATAGTTCATGATGCAAATATACCATACCATAATGTACGATGCATGGTGGAACTACGTCATTCTAATTTGCCAAGTGCATAGTGGAAGTGCATCATACTAAGGTGCCAAGCGCAAAGTGGATGGTAGGAGTGCACTATACCAAGGTGCACTGTACAAAGTGGAATTTCACTATACCAAGGACCATGGTGCATATGGCATGGCAGAAGTAAATACTACAAAGATGCACTGTGCATAGTGGAAATGCACTGTACCAAGGTTGCACGATCTATAGTGAATGGTGGAAGTGCATCGTACCACGGTCAATTGCACATAATGCATGATGGAACTAAACCATACCATAGTTCACGGTGCATGTAGAATGGTGGTGGAACTACATCATTCTAATGTGAAAGGTGCATAGTGGAAGTGTACCATACTAAGGTGGATGGTGGGAGTGCACTATACTAAGATGTGATGTACATATTGGAATTGCACTATAGTAACGTACATGGTGTATGTTTCTTGATGGAAATACAAAATACAAAATACAAAGGTGCAATGCGCATATTAGAAATGCACTAAACCAAGAGGCAAGATCAATAGTGCATGGTGGAAGTGCATCTTATCAAGTTACATTGAGCATAATCCATGATAGAAGTGCATCATACCATAGGTAACGAGGCATGGTGAATGATGTAACTACATCATTCTAATTTTCCAAGTGCATAGTGGACGTGCATCGCACTAAGGTGCCAATCTCAAGGTTGATGGTAGGAGTGCACTATACCAAGGAGCACCGCACAAAGTGGAATTTCACTATACCAAGGAGCACGATGCATATTGCATGCCGAGGAGTACAAAATACAAACGTGCACCGTTCACAATGGAAATGCACTGTACTAAGGTGCAAAATCCATGGTGCATGATGCAAGTGCATTGGAACAAGGTCAACGGTGCATAGTTCATGATGCAAATATACCATACCATAATGTACGATGCATGGTGGAACTACGTCATTCTAATTTGCCAAGTGCATAGTGGAAGTGCATCATACTAAGGTGCCAAGCGCAAAGTGGATGGTAGGAGTGCACTATACCAAGGTGCACTGTACAAAGTGGAATTTCACTATACCAAGGAGCATGGTGCATATGGCATGGCAGAAGTAAAAACTACAAAGATGCACTGTGCATAGTGGAAATGCACTGTACCAAGGTTGCACGATCTATAGTGAATGGTGGAAGTGCATCGTACCACGGTCAATTGCACATAATGCATGATGGAACTAAACCATACCATAGTTCACGGTGCATGTAGAATGGTGGTGGAACTACATCATTCTAATGTGAAAGGTGCATAGTGGAAGTGTACCATACTAAGGTGGATGGTGGGAGTGCACTATACTAAGATGTGATGTACATATTGGAATTGCACTATAGTAACGTACATGGTGTATGTTTCTTGATGGAAATACAAAATACAAAATACAAAGGTGCAATGCGCATATTAGAAATGCACTAAACCAAGAGGCAAGATCAATAGTGCATGGTGGAAGTGCATCTTATCAAGTTACACCGAGCATAATCCATGATAGAAGTGCATCATACCATAGGTAACGAGGCATGGTGAATGATGTAACTACATCATTCTAATTTTCCAAGTGCATAGTGGACGTGCATCGCACTAAGGTGCCAATCTCAAGGTTGATGGTAGGAGTGCACTATACCAAGGAGCACTGCACAAAGTGGAATTTCACTATACCAAGGAGCACGATGCATATTGCATGCCAGGAGTACAAAATACAAACGTGCGCTGTGCACATTGGAAATGCACTGTACTAAGGTGCAAAATCCATGGTGCATGATGCAAGTGCATTGGAACAAGGTCAACAAGTGCATAGTTCATGATGCAAATATACCATACCATAATGTACGATGCATGGTGGAACTACGTCATTCTAATTTGCCAAGTGCATAGTGGAAGTGCATCATACTAAGGTGCCAAGCGCAAAGTGGATGGTAGGAGTGCACTATACCAAGGTGCACTCGTACAAAGTGGAATTTCACTATACCAAGGAGCATGGTGCATATGGCATGGCGAAGTAAAAACTACAAAGATGCACCGTGCATAGTGGAAATGCACCGTACCAAGGTTGCACGATCTATAGTGAATGGTGGAAGTGCATCGTACCACGGTCAATTGCACATAATGCATGATGGAACTAAACCATACCATAGTTCACGGTGCATGTAGAATGGTGGTGGAACTACATCATTCTAATGTGAAAGGTGCATAGTGGAAGTGTACCATACTAAGGTGGATGGTGGGAGTGCACTATACTAAGATGTGATGTACATATTGGAATTGCACTATAGTAACGTACATGGTGTATGTTTCTTGATGGAAATACAAAATACAAAATACAAAGGTGCAATGCGCATATTAGAAATGCACTAAACCAAGAGGCAAGATCAATAGTGCATGGTGGAAGTGCATCTTATCAAGTTACACGGAGCATAATCCATGATAGAAGTGCATCATACCATAGGTAACGAGGCATGGTGAATGATGTAACTACATCATTCTAATTTTCCAAGTGCATAGTGGACGTGCATCGCACTAAGGTGCCAATCTCAAGGTTGATGGTAGGAGTGCACTATACCAAGGAGCACCGCACAAAGTGGAATTTCACTATACCAAGGAGCACGATGCATATTGCATGCCGGGAGTACAAAATACAAACGTGCACGTTGCACAGTGGAATTGCACCGTACTAAGGTGCAAAATCCATGGTGCATGATGCAAGTGCATTGGAACAAGGTCAACAGTGCATAGTTCATGATGCAAATATACCATACCATAATGTACGATGCATGGTGGAACTACGTCATTCTAATTTGCCAAGTGCATAGTGGAAGTGCATCATACTAAGGTGCCAAGCGCAAAGTGGATGGTAGGAGTGCACTATACCAAGGTGCACGTACAAAGTGGAATTTCACTATACCAAGGAGCATGGTGCATATGGCATGGCAGAAGTAAATACTACAAAGATGCACCGTGCATAGTGGAAATGCACCGTACCAAGGTTGCACGATCTATAGTGAATGGTGGAAGTGCATCGTACCACGGTCAATTGCACATAATGCATGATGGAACTAAACCATACCATAGTTCACGGTGCATGTAGAATGGTGGTGGAACTACATCATTCTAATGTGAAAGGTGCATAGTGGAAGTGTACCGTACTAAGGTGGATGGTGGGAGTGCACTATACTAAGATGTGATGTACATATTGGAATTGCACTATAGTAACGTACATGGTGTATGTTTCTTGATGGAAATACAAAATACAAAATACAAAGGTGCAATGCGCATATTAGAAATGCACTAAACCAAGAGGCAAGATCAATAGTGCATGGTGGAAGTGCATCTTATCAAGTTACACCGAGCATAATCCATGATAGAAGTGCATCATACCATAGGTAACGAGGCATGGTGAATGATGTAACTACATCATTCTAATTTTCCAAGTGCATAGTGGACGTGCATCGCACTAAGGTGCCAATCTCAAGGTTGATGGTAGGAGTGCACTATACCAAGGAGCACCGCACAAAGTGGAATTTCACTATACCAAGGAGCACGATGCATATTGCATGCCGGGAGTACAAAATACAAACGTGCACCGTTCATAGTGGAATTGCACCGTACTAAGGTGCAAAATCCATGGTGCATGATGCAAGTGCATTGGAACAAGGTCAACAAGTGCATAGTTCATGATGCAAATATACCATACCATAATGTACGATGCATGGTGGAACTACGTCATTCTAATTTGCCAAGTGCATAGTGGAAGTGCATCATACTAAGGTGCCAAGCGCAAAGTGGATGGTAGGAGTGCACTATACCAAGGTGCACCGTACAAAGTGGAATTTCACTATACCAAGGAGCATGGTGCATATGGCATGGCAGAAGTAAAAACTACAAAGATGCACCGTGCATAGTGGAAATGCACCGTACCAAGGTTGCACGATCTATAGTGAATGGTGGAAGTGCATCGTACCACGGTCAATTGCACATAATGCATGATGGAACTAAACCATACCATAGTTCACGGTGCATGTAGAATGGTGGTGGAACTACATCATTCTAATGTGAAAGGTGCATAGTGGAAGTGTACCGTACTAAGGTGGATGGTGGGAGTGCACTATACTAAGATGTGATGTACATATTGGAATTGCACTATAGTAACGTACATGGTGTATGTTTCTTGATGGAAATACAAAATACAAAATACAAAGGTGCAATGCGCATATTAGAAATGCACTAAACCAAGAGGCAAGATCAATAGTGCATGGTGGAAGTGCATCTTATCAAGTTACACAGAGAATAATCCATGATAGAAGTGCATCATACCATAGGTAACGAGGCATGGTGAATGATGTAACTACATCATTCTAATTTTCCAAGTGCATAGTGGACGTGCATCGCACTAAGGTGCCAATCTCAAGGTTGATGGTAGGAGTGCACTATACCAAGGAGCACTGCACAAAGTGGAATTTCACTATACCAAGGAGCACGATGCATATTGCATGCCAGGAGTACAAAATACAAACGTGCACTGTTCACAGTGGAATTGCAACCGTACTAAGGTGCAAAATCCATGGTGCATGATGCAAGTGCATTGGAACAAGGTCAAGTGCATAGTTCATGATGCAAATATACCATACCATAATGTACGATGCATGGTGGAACTACGTCATTCTAATTTGCCAAGTGCATAGTGGAAGTGCATCATACTAAGGTGCCAAGCGCAAAGTGGATGGTAGGAGTGCACTATACCAAGGTGCACCGTACAAAGTGGAATTTCACTATACCAAGGAGCATGGTGCATATGGCATGGCAGAAGTAAATACTACAAAGATGCACCGTGCATAGTGGAAATGCACCGTACCAAGGTTGCACGATCTATAGTGAATGGTGGAAGTGCATCGTACCACGGTCAATTGCACATAATGCATGATGGAACTAAACCATACCATAGTTCACGGTGCATGTAGAATGGTGGTGGAACTACATCATTCTAATGTGAAAGGTGCATAGTGGAAGTGTACCGTACTAAGGTGGATGGTGGGAGTGCACTATACTAAGATGTGATGTACATATTGGAATTGCACTATAGTAACGTACATGGTGTATGTTTCTTGATGGAAATACAAAATACAAAATACAAAGGTGCAATGCGCATATTAGAAATGCACTAAACCAAGAGGCAAGATCAATAGTGCATGGTGGAAGTGCATCTTATCAAGTTACACCGAGCATAATCCATGATAGAAGTGCATCATACCATAGGTAACGAGGCATGGTGAATGATGTAACTACATCATTCTAATTTTCCAAGTGCATAGTGGACGTGCATCGCACTAAGGTGCCAATCTCAAGGTTGATGGTAGGAGTGCACTATACCAAGGAGCACCGCACAAAGTGGAATTTCACTATACCAAGGAGCACGATGCATATTGCATGCCAGGAGTACAAAATACAAACGTGCAATCGTTCACAGTGGAAATGCACCGTACTAAGGTGCAAAATCCATGGTGCATGATGCAAGTGCATTGGAACAAGGTCAACAAGTGCATAGTTCATGATGCAAATATACCATACCATAATGTACGATGCATGGTGGAACTACGTCATTCTAATTTGCCAAGTGCATAGTGGAAGTGCATCATACTAAGGTGCCAAGCGCAAAGTGGATGGTAGGAGTGCACTATACCAAGGTGCACCGTACAAAGTGGAATTTCACTATACCAAGGAGCATGGTGCATATGGCATGGCAGAAGTAAATACTACAAAGATGCACCGTGCATAGTGGAAATGCACCGTACCAAGGTTGCACGATCTATAGTGAATGGTGGAAGTGCATCGTACCACGGTCAATTGCACATAATGCATGATGGAACTAAACCATACCATAGTTCACGGTGCATGTAGAATGGTGGTGGAACTACATCATTCTAATGTGAAAGGTGCATAGTGGAAGTGTACCGTACTAAGGTGGATGGTGGGAGTGCACTATACTAAGATGTGATGTACATATTGGAATTGCACTATAGTAACGTACATGGTGTATGTTTCTTGATGGAAATACAAAATACAAAATACAAAGGTGCAATGCGCATATTAGAAATGCACTAAACCAAGAGGCAAGATCAATAGTGCATGGTGGAAGTGCATCTTATCAAGTTACACCGAGCATAATCCATGATAGAAGTGCATCATACCATAGGTAACGAGGCATGGTGAATGATGTAACTACATCATTCTAATTTTCCAAGTGCATAGTGGACGTGCATCGCACTAAGGTGCCAATCTCAAGGTTGATGGTAGGAGTGCACTATACCAAGGAGCACTGCACAAAGTGGAATTTCACTATACCAAGGAGCACGATGCATATTGCATGCCAGGAGTACAAAATACAAACGTGCACTGTTCACAGTGGAATTGCACTGTACTAAGGTGCAAAATCCATGGTGCATGATGCAAGTGCATTGGAACAAGGTCAACAAGTGCATAGTTCATGATGCAAATATACCATACCATAATGTACGATGCATGGTGGAACTACGTCATTCTAATTTGCCAAGTGCATAGTGGAAGTGCATCATACTAAGGTGCCAAGCGCAAAGTGGATGGTAGGAGTGCACTATACCAAGGTGCACTCGTACAAAGTGGAATTTCACTATACCAAGGAGCATGGTGCATATGGCATGGCAGAAGTAAAAACTACAAAGATGCACCGTGCATAGTGGAAATGCACCGTACCAAGGTTGCACGATCTATAGTGAATGGTGGAAGTGCATCGTACCACGGTCAATTGCACATAATGCATGATGGAACTAAACCATACCATAGTTCACGGTGCATGTAGAATGGTGGTGGAACTACATCATTCTAATGTGAAAGGTGCATAGTGGAAGTGTACCATACTAAGGTGGATGGTGGGAGTGCACTATACTAAGATGTGATGTACATATTGGAATTGCACTATAGTAACGTACATGGTGTATGTTTCTTGATGGAAATACAAAATACAAAATACAAAGGTGCAATGCGCATATTAGAAATGCACTAAACCAAGAGGCAAGATCAATAGTGCATGGTGGAAGTGCATCTTATCAAGTTACACAGAGAATAATCCATGATAGAAGTGCATCATACCATAGGTAACGAGGCATGGTGAATGATGTAACTACATCATTCTAATTTTCCAAGTGCATAGTGGACGTGCATCGCACTAAGGTGCCAATCTCAAGGTTGATGGTAGGAGTGCACTATACCAAGGAGCACCGCACAAAGTGGAATTTCACTATACCAAGGAGCACGATGCATATTGCATGCCAGGAGTACAAAATACAAACGTGCATCGTTCATAGTGGAATTGCACCGTACTAAGGTGCAAAATCCATGGTGCATGATGCAAGTGCATTGGAACAAGGTCAACAAAGTGCATAGTTCATGATGCAAATATACCATACCATAATGTACGATGCATGGTGGAACTACGTCATTCTAATTTGCCAAGTGCATAGTGGAAGTGCATCATACTAAGGTGCCAAGCGCAAAGTGGATGGTAGGAGTGCACTATACCAAGGTGCACCGTACAAAGTGGAATTTCACTATACCAAGGAGCATGGTGCATATGGCATGGCAGAAGTAAAAACTACAAAGATGCACCGTGCATAGTGGAAATGCAATCGTACCAAGGTTGCACGATCTATAGTGAATGGTGGAAGTGCATCGTACCACGGTCAATTGCACATAATGCATGATGGAACTAAACCATACCATAGTTCACGGTGCATGTAGAATGGTGGTGGAACTACATCATTCTAATGTGAAAGGTGCATAGTGGAAGTGTACCGTACTAAGGTGGATGGTGGGAGTGCACTATACTAAGATGTGATGTACATATTGGAATTGCACTATAGTAACGTACATGGTGTATGTTTCTTGATGGAAATACAAAATACAAAATACAAAGGTGCAATGCGCATATTAGAAATGCACTAAACCAAGAGGCAAGATCAATAGTGCATGGTGGAAGTGCATCTTATCAAGTTACACCGAGCATAATCCATGATAGAAGTGCATCATACCATAGGTAACGAGGCATGGTGAATGATGTAACTACATCATTCTAATTTTCCAAGTGCATAGTGGACGTGCATCGCACTAAGGTGCCAATCTCAAGGTTGATGGTAGGAGTGCACTATACCAAGGAGCACCGCACAAAGTGGAATTTCACTATACCAAGGAGCACGATGCATATTGCATGCCAGGAGTACAAAATACAAACGTGCACCGTTCACAGTGGAAATGCACCGTACTAAGGTGCAAAATCCATGGTGCATGATGCAAGTGCATTGGAACAAGGTCAACAAGTGCATAGTTCATGATGCAAATATACCATACCATAATGTACGATGCATGGTGGAACTACGTCATTCTAATTTGCCAAGTGCATAGTGGAAGTGCATCATACTAAGGTGCCAAGCGCAAAGTGGATGGTAGGAGTGCACTATACCAAGGTGCACCGTACAAAGTGGAATTTCACTATACCAAGGAGCATGGTGCATATGGCATGGCAGAAGTAAATACTACAAAGATGCACCGTGCATAGTGGAAATGCACCGTACCAAGGTTGCACGATCTATAGTGAATGGTGGAAGTGCATCGTACCACGGTCAATTGCACATAATGCATGATGGAACTAAACCATACCATAGTTCACGGTGCATGTAGAATGGTGGTGGAACTACATCATTCTAATGTGAAAGGTGCATAGTGGAAGTGTACCGTACTAAGGTGGATGGTGGGAGTGCACTATACTAAGATGTGATGTACATATTGGAATTGCACTATAGTAACGTACATGGTGTATGTTTCTTGATGGAAATACAAAATACAAAATACAAAGGTGCAATGCGCATATTAGAAATGCACTAAACCAAGAGGCAAGATCAATAGTGCATGGTGGAAGTGCATCTTATCAAGTTACACGGAGCATAATCCATGATAGAAGTGCATCATACCATAGGTAACGAGGCATGGTGAATGATGTAACTACATCATTCTAATTTTCCAAGTGCATAGTGGACGTGCATCGCACTAAGGTGCCAATCTCAAGGTTGATGGTAGGAGTGCACTATACCAAGGAGCACCGCACAAAGTGGAATTTCACTATACCAAGGAGCACGATGCATATTGCATGCCAGGAGTACAAAATACAAACGTGCACTCGTTCACGTGGAATTGCACCGTACTAAGGTGCAAAATCCATGGTGCATGATGCAAGTGCATTGGAACAAGGTCAACAAGTGCATAGTTCATGATGCAAATATACCATACCATAATGTACGATGCATGGTGGAACTACGTCATTCTAATTTGCCAAGTGCATAGTGGAAGTGCATCATACTAAGGTGCCAAGCGCAAAGTGGATGGTAGGAGTGCACTATACCAAGGTGCACCGTACAAAGTGGAATTTCACTATACCAAGGAGCATGGTGCATATGGCATGGCGAAGTAAAAACTACAAAGATGCACCGTGCATAGTGGAAATGCACCGTACCAAGGTTGCACGATCTATAGTGAATGGTGGAAGTGCATCGTACCACGGTCAATTGCACATAATGCATGATGGAACTAAACCATACCATAGTTCACGGTGCATGTAGAATGGTGGTGGAACTACATCATTCTAATGTGAAAGGTGCATAGTGGAAGTGTACCGTACTAAGGTGGATGGTGGGAGTGCACTATACTAAGATGTGATGTACATATTGGAATTGCACTATAGTAACGTACATGGTGTATGTTTCTTGATGGAAATACAAAATACAAAATACAAAGGTGCAATGCGCATATTAGAAATGCACTAAACCAAGAGGCAAGATCAATAGTGCATGGTGGAAATGCATCTTATCAAGTTACACCGAGCATAATCCATGATAGAAGTGCATCATACCATAGGTAACGAGGCATGGTGAATGATGTAACTACATCATTCTAATTTTCCAAGTGCATAGTGGACGTGCATCGCACTAAGGTGCCAATCTCAAGGTTGATGGTAGGAGTGCACTATACCAAGGAGCACTGCACAAAGTGGAATTTCACTATACCAAGGAGCACGATGCATATTGCATGCCAGGAGTACAAAATACAAACGTGCACTGTTCACATAGTGGAATTGCACTGTACTAAGGTGCAAAATCCATGGTGCATGATGCAAGTGCATTGGAACAAGGTCAACAATGCATAGTGCATGATGCAAATATACTATACCATAATGTACGATGCATGGTGGAACTACGTCATTCTAATTTGCCAAGTGCATAGTGGAAGTGCATCATACTAAGGTGCCAAGCGCAAAGTGGATGGTAGGAGTGCACTATACCAAGGTGCACCGTACAAAGTGGAATTTCACTATACCAAGGAGCATGGTGCATATGGCATGGCAGAAGTAAAAACTACAAAGATGCACCGTGCATAGTGGAAATGCACCGTACCAAGGTTGCACGATCTATAGTGAATGGTGGAAGTGCATCGTACCACGGTCAATTGCACATAATGCATGATGGAACTAAACCATACCATAGTTCACGGTGCATGTAGAATGGTGGTGGAACTACATCATTCTAATGTGAAAGGTGCATAGTGGAAGTGTACCATACTAAGGTGGATGGTGGGAGTGCACTATACTAAGATGTGATGTACATATTGGAATTGCACTATAGTAACGTACATGGTGTATGTTTCTTGATGGAAATACAAAATACAAAATACAAAGGTGCAATGCGCATATTAGAAATGCACTAAACCAAGAGGCAAGATCAATAGTGCATGGTGGAAGTGCATCTTATCAAGTTACACCGAGCATAATCCATGATAGAAGTGCATCATACCATAGGTAACGAGGCATGGTGAATGATGTAACTACATCATTCTAATTTTCCAAGTGCATAGTGGACGTGCATCGCACTAAGGTGCCAATCTCAAGGTTGATGGTAGGAGTGCACTATACCAAGGAGCACCGCACAAAGTGGAATTTCACTATACCAAGGAGCACGATGCATATTGCATGCCAGGAGTACAAAATACAAACGTGCATCGTTCACAGTGGAATTGCACCGTACTAAGGTGCAAAATCCATGGTGCATGATGCAAGTGCATTGGAACAAGGTCAACAAGTGCATAGTTCATGATGCAAATATACCATACCATAATGTACGATGCATGGTGGAACTACGTCATTCTAATTTGCCAAGTGCATAGTGGAAGTGCATCATACTAAGGTGCCAAGCGCAAAGTGGATGGTAGGAGTGCACTATACCAAGGTGCACTGTACAAAGTGGAATTTCACTATACCAAGGAGCATGGTGCATATGGCATGGCAGAAGTAAAAACTACAAAGATGCACCGTGCATAGTGGAAATGCACCGTACCAAGGTTGCACGATCTATAGTGAATGGTGGAAGTGCATCGTACCACGGTCAATTGCACATAATGCATGATGGAACTAAACCATACCATAGTTCACGGTGCATGTAGAATGGTGGTGGAACTACATCATTCTAATGTGAAAGGTGCATAGTGGAAGTGTACCATACTAAGGTGGATGGTGGGAGTGCACTATACTAAGATGTGATGTACATATTGGAATTGCACTATAGTAACGTACATGGTGTATGTTTCTTGATGGAAATACAAAATACAAAATACAAAGGTGCAATGCGCATATTAGAAATGCACTAAACCAAGAGGCAAGATCAATAGTGCATGGTGGAAGTGCATCTTATCAAGTTACACGGAGCATAATCCATGATAGAAGTGCATCATACCATAGGTAACGAGGCATGGTGAATGATGTAACTACATCATTCTAATTTTCCAAGTGCATAGTGGACGTGCATCGCACTAAGGTGCCAATCTCAAGGTTGATGGTAGGAGTGCACTATACCAAGGAGCACCGCACAAAGTGGAATTTCACTATACCAAGGAGCACGATGCATATTGCATGCCAGGAGTACAAAATACAAACGTGCACCGTGCACATTGGAAATGCACCGTACTAAGGTGCAAAATCCATGGTGCATGATGCAAGTGAATTGGAACAAGGTCAACAAGTGCATAGTTCATGATGCAAATATACCATACCATAATGTACGATGCATGGTGGAACTACGTCATTCTAATTTGCCAAGTGCATAGTGGAAGTGCATCATACTAAGGTGCCAAGCGCAAAGTGGATGGTAGGAGTGCACTATACCAAGGTGCACTGTACAAAGTGGAATTTCACTATACCAAGGAGCATGGTGCATATGGCATGGCAGAAGTAAAAACTACAAAGATGCACGGTGCATAGTAGAAATGCACCGTACCAAGGTTGCACGATCTATAGTGAATGGTGGAAGTGCATCGTACCACGGTCAATTGCACATAATGCATGATGGAACTAAACCATACCATAGTTCACGGTGCATGTAGAATGGTGGTGGAACTACATCATTCTAATGTGAAAGGTGCATAGTGGAAGTGTACCATACTAAGGTGGATGGTGGGAGTGCACTATACTAAGATGTGATGTACATATTGGAATTGCACTATAGTAACGTACATGGTGTATGTTTCTTGATGGAAATACAAAATACAAAATACAAAGGTGCAATGCGCATATTAGAAATGCACTAAACCAAGAGGCAAGATCAATAGTGCATGGTGGAAGTGCATCTTATCAAGTTACACCGAGCATAATCCATGATAGAAGTGCATCATACCATAGGTAACGAGGCATGGTGAATGATGTAACTACATCATTCTAATTTTCCAAGTGCATAGTGGACGTGCATCGCACTAAGGTGCCAATCTCAAGGTTGATGGTAGGAGTGCACTATACCAAGGAGCACCGCACAAAGTGGAATTTCACTATACCAAGGAGCACGATGCATATTGCATGCCAGGAGTACAAAATACAAACGTGCATTGTGCACATTGGAAATGCACCGTACTAAGGTGCAAAATCCATGGTGCATGATGCAAGTGAATTGGAACAAGGTCAACAAGTGCATAGTTCATGATGCAAATATACCATACCATAATGTACGATGCATGGTGGAACTACGTCATTCTAATTTGCCAAGTGCATAGTGGAAGTGCATCATACTAAGGTGCCAAGCGCAAAGTGGATGGTAGGAGTGCACTATACCAAGGTGCACTGTAGAAAGTGGAATTTCACTATACCAAGGAGTATGGTGCATATGGCATGGCAGAAGTAAAAACTACAAAGATGCACTGTGCATAGTGGAAATGCACTGTACCAAGGTTGCACGATCTATAGTGAATGGTGGAAGTGCATCGTACCACGGTCAATTGCACATAATGCATGATGGAACTAAACCATACCATAGTTCACGGTGCATGTAGAATGGTGGTGGAACTACATCATTCTAATGTGAAAGGTGCATAGTGGAAGTGTACCATACTAAGGTGGATGGTGGGAGTGCACTATACTAAGATGTGATGTACATATTGGAATTGCACTATAGTAACGTACATGGTGTATGTTTCTCGATGGAAATACAAAATACAAAATACAAAGGTGCAATGCGCATATTAGAAATGCACTAAACCAAGAGGCAAGATCAATAGTGCATGGTGGAAGTGCATCTTATCAAGTTACATTGAGCATAATCCATGATAGAAGTGCATCATACCATAGGTAACGAGGCATGGTGAATGATGTAACTACATCATTCTAATTTTCCAAGTGCATAGTGGACGTGCATCGCACTAAGGTGCCAATCTCAAGGTTGATGGTAGGAGTGCACTATACCAAGGAGCACTGCACAAAGTGGAATTTCACTATACCAAGGAGCACGATGCATATTGCATGCCAGGAGTACAAAATACAAACGTGCACTGTTCACAGTGGAATTGCACTGTACTAAGGTGCAAAATCCATGGTGCATGATGCAAGTGCATTGGAACAAGGTCAACAGTGCATAGTTCATGATGCAAATATACCATACCATAATGTACGATGCATGGTGGAACTACGTCATTCTAATTTGCCAAGTACATAGTGGAAGTGCATCATACTAAGGTGCCAAGCGCAGAGTGGATGGTAGGAGTGCACTATACCAAGGTGCACCGTACAAAGTGGAATTTCACTATACCAAGGAGCATGGTGCATATGGCATGGCAGAAGTAAATACTACAAATGATGCACCGTGCATAGTGGAAATGCACCGTACCAAGGTTGCACGATCTATAGTGAATGGTGGAAGTGCATCGTACCACGGTCAATTGCACATAATGCATGATGGAACTAAACCATACCATAGTTCACGGTGCATGTAGAATGGTGGTGGAACTAGATCATTCTAATGGGAAAGGTGCATTGTGGAAGTGTACCGTACTAAGGTGGATGGTGGGAGTGCACTATACTAAGATGTGATGTACATATTGGAATTGCACTATAATAACGTACATGGTGTATGTTTCTTGATGGAAATACAAAATACAAAATACAAAAGTGCAATGCGCATATTAGAAATGCACTAAACCAAGAGGCAAGATCAATAGTGCATGGTGGAAGTGCATCTTATCAAGTTACACTGAGCATAATCCATGATAGAAGTGCATCATACCATAGGTAACGAGGCATGGTGAATGATGTAACTACATCATTCTAATTTGCCAAGTGCATAGTGGACGTGCATCGCACTAAGGTGCCAATCTCAAGGTTGATGGTAGGAGTGCACTATACCAAGGAGCACTGCACAAAGTGGAATTTCACTATACCAAGGAGCACGATGCATATTGCATGCCAGGAGTACAAAATACAAACGTGCGCTGTGCACAGTGGAAATGCACTGTACTAAGGTGCAAAATCCATGGTGCATGATGCAAGTGAATTGGAACAAGGTCAACGGTGCATAGTTCATGATGCAAATATACCATACCATAATGTACGATGCATGGTGGAACTACGTCATTCTAATTTGCCAAGTGCATAGTGGAAGTGCATCATACTAAGGTGCCAAGCGCAAAGTGGATGGTAGGAGTGCACTATACCAAGGTGCACTGTAGAAAGTGGAATTTCACTATACCAAGGAGCATGGTGCATATGGCATGGCAGAAGTAAAAACTACAAAGATGCACTGTGCATAGTGGAAATGCACTGTACCAAGGTTGCACGATCTATAGTGAATGGTGGAAGTGCATCGTACCACGGTCAATTGCACATAATGCATGATGGAACTAAACCATACCATAGTTCACGGTGCATGTAGAATGGTGGTGGAACTACATCATTCTAATGTGAAAGGTGCATAGTGGAAGTGTACCATACTAAGGTGGATGGTGGGAGTGCACTATACTAAGATGTGATGTACATATTGGAATTGCACTATAGTAACGTACATGGTGTATGTTTCTTGATGGAAATACAAAATACAAAATACAAAGGTGCAATGCGCATATTAGAAATGCACTAAACCAAGAGGCAAGATCAATAGTGCATGGTGGAAGTGCATCTTATCAAGTTACATTGAGCATAATCCATGATAGAAGTGCATCATACCATAGGTAACGAGGCATGGTGAATGATGTAACTACATCATTCTAATTTTCCAAGTGCATAGTGGACGTGCATCGCACTAAGGTGCCAATCTCAAGGTTGATGGTAGGAGTGCACTATACCAAGGAGCACCGCACAAAGTGGAATTTCACTATACCAAGGAGCACGATGCATATTGCATGCCGGGAGTACAAAATACAAACGTGCACTCGTTCACGGTGGAATTGCACCGTACTAAGGTGCAAAATCCATGGTGCATGATGCAAGTGCATTGGAACAAGGTCAACAGTGCATAGTTCATGATGCAAATATACCATACCATAATGTACGATGCATGGTGGAACTACGTCATTCTAATTTGCCAAGTACATAGTGGAAGTGCATCATACTAAGGTGCCAAGCGCAGAGTGGATGGTAGGAGTGCACTATACCAAGGTGCACTGTACAAAATGGAATTTCACTATACCAAGGAGCATGGTGCATATGGCATGGCAGAAGTAAATACTACAAAGATGCACTGTGCATAGTGGAAATGCACTGTACCAAGGTTGCACGATCTATAGTGAATGGTGGAAGTGCATCGTACCACGGTCAATTGCACATAATGCATGATGGAACTAAACCATACCATAGTTCACGGTGCATGTAGAATGGTGGTGGAACTAGATCATTCTAATGTGAAAGGTGCATTGTGGAAGTGTACCGTACTAAGGTGGATGGTGGGAGTGCACTATACTAAGATGTGATGTACATATTGGAATTGCACTATAGTAACGTACATGGTGTATGTTTCTTGATGGAAATACAAAATACAAAATACAAAGGTGCAATGCGCATATTAGAAATGCACTAAACCAAGAGGCAAGATCAATAGTGCATGGTGGAAGTGCATCTTATCAAGTTACATTGAGCATAATCCATGATAGAAGTGCATCATACCATAGGTAACGAGGCATGGTGAATGATGTAACTACATCATTCTAATTTTCCAAGTGCATAGTGGACGTGCATCGCACTAAGGTGCCAATCTCAAGGTTGATGGTAGGAGTGCACTATACCAAGGAGCACTGCACAAAGTGGAATTTCACTATACCAAGGAGCACGATGCATATTGCATGCCAGGAGTACAAAATACAAACGTGCACTGTTCACATAGTGGAATTGCACTGTACTAAGGTGCAAAATCCATGGTGCATGATGCAAGTGCATTGGAACAAGGTCAACAAGTGCATAGTTCATGATGCAAATATACCATACCATAATGTACGATGCATGGTGGAACTACGTCATTCTAATTTGCCAAGTGCATAGTGGAAGTGCATCATACTAAGGTGCCAAGCGCAAAGTGGATGGTAGGAGTGCACTATACCAAGGTGCACTGTACAAAGTGGAATTTCACTATACCAAGGAGCATGGTGCATATGGCATGGCAGAAGTAAAAACTACAAAGATGCACCGTGCATAGTGGAAATGCACCGTACCAAGGTTGCACGATCTATAGTGAATGGTGGAAGTGCATCGTACCACGGTCAATTGCACATAATGCATGATGGAACTAAACCATACCATAGTTCACGGTGCATGTAGAATGGTGGTGGAACTACATCATTCTAATGTGAAAGGTGCATAGTGGAAGTGTACCATACTAAGGTGGATGGTGGGAGTGCACTATACTAAGATGTGATGTACATATTGGAATTGCACTATAGTAACGTACATGGTGTATGTTTCTTGATGGAAATACAAAATACAAAATACAAAGGTGCAATGCGCATATTAGAAATGCACTAAACCAAGAGGCAAGATCAATAGTGCATGGTGGAAGTGCATCTTATCAAGTTACACCGAGCATAATCCATGATAGAAGTGCATCATACCATAGGTAACGAGGCATGGTGAATGATGTAACTACATCATTCTAATTTTCCAAGTGCATAGTGGACGTGCATCGCACTAAGGTGCCAATCTCAAGGTTGATGGTAGGAGTGCACTATACCAAGGAGCATCGCACAAAGTGGAATTTCACTATACCAAGGAGCACGATGCATATTGCATGCCAGGAGTACAAAATACAAACGTGCATTGTTCACAGTGGAATTGCACTGTACTAAGGTGCAAAATCCATGGTGCATGATGCAAGTGCATTGGAACAAGGTCAACAGTGCATAGTTCATGATGCAAATATACCATACCATAATGTACGATGCATGGTGGAACTACGTCATTCTAATTTGCCAAGTACATAGTGGAAGTGCATCATACTAAGGTGCCAAGCGCAAAGTGGATGGTAGGAGTGCACTATACCAAGGTGCACTGTACAAAGTGGAATTTCACTATACCAAGGAGCATGGTGCATATGGCATGGCAGAAGTAAATACTACAAAGATGCACTGTGCATAGTGGAAATGCACTGTACCAAGGTTGCACGATCTATAGTGAATGGTGGAAGTGCATCGTACCACGGTCAATTGCACATAATGCATGATGGAACTAAACCATACCATAGTTCACGGTGCATGTAGAATGGTGGTGGAACTACATCATTCTAATGTGAAAGGTGCATAGTGGAAGTGTACCGTACTAAGGTGGATGGTGGGAGTGCACTATACTAAGATGTGATGTACATATTGGAATTGCACTATAGTAACGTACATGGTGTATGTTTCTTGATGGAAATACAAAATACAAAATACAAAGGTGCAATGCGCATATTAGAAATGCACTAAACCAAGAGGCAAGATCAATAGTGCATGGTGGAAGTGCATCTTATCAAGTTACACTGAGCATAATCCATGATAGAAGTGCATCATACCATAGGTAACGAGGCATGGTGAATGATGTAACTACATCATTCTAATTTTCCAAGTGCATAGTGGACGTGCATCGCACTAAGGTGCCAATCTCAAGGTTGATGGTAGGAGTGCACTATACCAAGGAGCACTCGCACAAAGTGGAATTTCACTATACCAAGGAGCACGATGCATATTGCATGCCGGGAGTACAAAATACAAACGTGCACCGTGCACAGTGGAAATGCACCGTACTAAGGTGCAAAATCCATGGTGCATGATGCAAGTGCATTGGAACAAGGTCAACGTGCATAGTTCATGATGCAAATATACCATACCATAATGTACGATGCATGGTGGAACTACGTCATTCTAATTTGCCAAGTGCATAGTGGAAGTGCATCATACTAAGGTGCCAAGCGCAAAGTGGATGGTAGGAGTGCACTATACCAAGGTGCACTGTACAAAGTGGAATTTCACTATACCAAGGAGCATGGTGCATATGGCATGGCAGAAGTAAAAACTACAAAGATTCACTGTGCATAGTGGAAATGCACTGTACCAAGGTTGCACGATCTATAGTGAATGGTGGAAGTGCATCGTACCACGGTCAATTGCACATAATGCATGATGGAACTAAACCATACCATAGTTCACGGTGCATGTAGAATGGTGGTGGAACTACATCATTCTAATGTGAAAGGTGCATAGTGGAAGTGTACCATACTAAGGTGGATGGTGGGAGTGCACTATACTAAGATGTGATGTATATATTGGAATTGCACTATAGTAACGTACATGGTGTATGTTTCTCCATGGAAATACAAAATACAAAGGTGCAATGCGCATATTAGAAATGCACTAAACCAAGAGGCAAGATCAATAGTGCATGGTGGAAGTGCATCTTATCAAGTTACATTGAGCATAATCCATGATAGAAGTGCATCATACCATAGGTAACGAGGCATGGTGAATGATGTAACTACATCATTCTAATTTTCCAAGTGCATAGTGGACGTGCATCGCACTAAGGTGCCAATCTCAAGGTTGATGGTAGGAGTGCACTATACCAAGGAGCACTGCACAAAGTGGAATTTCACTATACCAAGGAGCACGATGCATATTCCATGCCAGGAGTACAAAATACAAACGTGCACTTGTTCATAGTGGAATTGCACACCGTACTAAGGTGCAAAATCCATGGTGCATGATGCAAGTGCATTGGAACAAGGTCAACAAGTGCATAGTTCATGATGCAAATATACCATACCATAATGTACGATGCATGGTGGAACTACGTCATTCTAATTTGCCAAGTACATAGTGGAAGTGCATCATACTAAGGTGCCAAGCGCAAAGTGGATGGTAGGAGTGCACTATACCAAGGTGCACTGTACAAAGTGGAATTTCACTATACCAAGGAGCATGGTGCATATGGCATGGCAGAAGTAAATACTACAAAGATGCACTGTGCATAGTGGAAATGCACTGTACCAAGGTTGCACGATCTATAGTGAATGGTGGAAGTGCATCGTACCACGGTCAATTGCACATAATGCATGATGGAACTAAACCATACCATAGTTCACGGTGCATGTAGAATGGTGGTGGAACTAGATCATTCTAATGTGAAAGGTGCATTGTGGAAGTGTACCGTACTAAGGTGGATGGTGGGAGTGCACTATACTAAGATGTGATGTACATATTGGAATTGCACTATAGTAACGTACATGGTGTATGTTTCTTGATGGAAATACAAAATACAAAATACAAAAGTGCAATGCGCATATTAGAAATGCACTAAACCAAGAGGCAAGATCAATAGTGCATGGTGGAAGTGCATCTTATCAAGTTACACTGAGCATAATCCATGATAGAAGTGCATCATACCATAGGTAACGAGGCATGGTGAATGATGTAACTACATCATTCTAATTTTCCAAGTGCATAGTGGACGTGCATCGCACTAAGGTGCCAATCTCAAGGTTGATGGTTGGAGTGCACTATACCAAGGAGCACCGCACAAAGTGGAATTTCACTATACCAAGGAGCACGATGCATATTGCATGCCAGGAGTACAAAATACAAACGTGCACTGTGCACAGTGGAAATGCACTGTACTAAGGTGCAAAATCCATGGTGCATGATGCAAGTGAATTGGAACAAGGTCAACAAGTGCATAGTTCATGATGCAAATATACCATACCATAATGTACGATGCATGGTGGAACTACGTCATTCTAATTTGCCAAGTGCATAGTGGAAGTGCATCATACTAAGGTGCCAAGCGCAAAGTGGATGGTAGGAGTGCACTATACCAAGGTGCACTGTACAAAGTGGAATTTCACTATACCAAGGAGCATGGTGCATATGGCATGGCAGAAGTAAAATACTACAAAGATGCACCGTGCATAGTGGAAATGCACCGTACCAAGGTTGCACGATCTATAGTGAATGGTGGAAGTGCATCGTACCACGGTCAATTGCACATAATGCATGATGGAACTAAACCATACCATAGTTCACGGTGCATGTAGAATGGTGGTGGAACTACATCATTCTAATGTGAAAGGTGCATAGTGGAAGTGTACCATACTAAGGTGGATGGTGGGAGTGCACTATACTAAGATGTGATGTATATATTGGAATTGCACTATAGTAACGTACATGGTGTATGTTTCTCGATGGAAATACAAAATACAAAATACAAAGGTGCAATGCGCATATTAGAAATGCACTAAACCAAGAGGCAAGATCAATAGTGCATGGTGGAAGTGCATCTTATCAAGTTACATTGAGCATAATCCATGATAGAAGTGCATCATACCATAGGTAACGAGGCATGGTGAATGATGTAACTACATCATTCTAATTTTCCAAGTGCATAGTGGACGTGCATCGCACTAAGGTGCCAATCTCAAGGTTGATGGTAGGAGTGCACTATACCAAGGAGCACCGCACAAAGTGGAATTTCACTATACCAAGGAGCACGATGCATATTGCATGCCAGGAGTACAAAATACAAACGTGCACCGTTCATAGTGGAAATGCACCGTACTAAGGTGCAAAATCCATGGTGCATGATGCAAGTGCATTGGAACAAGGTCAACAAGTGCATAGTTCATGATGCAAATATACCATACCATAATGTACGATGCATGGTGGAACTACGTCATTCTAATTTGCCAAGTGCATAGTGGAAGTGCATCATACTAAGGTGCCAAGCGCAAAGTGGATGGTAGGAGTGCACTATACCAAGGTGCACTGTAGAAAGTGGAATTTCACTATACCAAGGAGCATGGTGCATATGGCATGGCAGAAGTAAATACTACAAAGATTCACCGTGCATAGTGGAAATGCACCGTACCAAGGTTGCACGATCTATAGTGAATGGTGGAAGTGCATCGTACCACGGTCAATTGCACATAATGCATGATGGAACTAAACCATACCATAGTTCACGGTGCATGTAGAATGGTGGTGGAACTACATCATTCTAATGTGAAAGGTGCATAGTGGAAGTGTACCATACTAAGGTGGATGGTAGGAGTGCACTATACTAAGATGTGATGTATATATTGGAATTGCACTATAGTAACGTACATGGTGTATGTTTCTCCATGGAAATACAAAATACAAAATACAAAGGTGCAATGCGCATATTAGAAATGCACTAAACCAAGAGGCAAGATCAATAGTGCATGGTGGAAGTGCATCTTATCAAGTTACATTGAGCATAATCCATGATAGAAGTGCATCATACCATAGGTAACGAGGCATGGTGAATGATGTAACTACATCATTCTAATTTTCCAAGTGCATAGTGGACGTGCATCGCACTAAGGTGCCAATCTCAAGGTTGATGGTAGGAGTGCACTATACCAAGGAGCACTCGCACAAAGTGGAATTTCACTATACCAAGGAGCACGATGCATATTGCATGCCGGGAGTACAAAATACAAACGTGCACCGTGCACAGTGGAAATGCACCGTACTAAGGTGCAAAATCCATGGTGCATGATGCAAGTGCATTGGAACAAGGTCAACAAGGCATAGTTCATGATGCAAATATACCATACCATAATGTACGATGCATGGTGGAACTACGTCATTCTAATTTGCCAAGTGCATAGTGGAAGTGCATCATACTAAGGTGCCAAGCGCAAAGTGGATGGTAGGAGTGCACTATACCAAGGTGCACGTAGAAAGTGGAATTTCACTATACCAAGGAGTATGGTGCATATGGCATGGCAGAAGTAAAAACTACAAAGATTCACCGTGCATAGTGGAAATGCACCGTACCAAGGTTGCACGATCTATAGTGAATGGTGGAAGTGCATCGTACCACGGTCAATTGCACATAATGCATGATGGAACTAAACCATACCATAGTTCACGGTGCATGTAGAATGGTGGTGGAACTACATCATTCTAATGTGAAAGGTGCATAGTGGAAGTGTACCATACTAAGGTGGATGGTAGGAGTGCACTATACTAAGATGTGATGTATATATTGGAATTGCACTATAGTAACGTACATGGTGTATGTTTCTCCATGGAAATACAAAATACAAAATACAAAGGTGCAATGCGCATATTAGAAATGCACTAAACCAAGAGGCAAGATCAATAGTGCATGGTGGAAGTGCATCTTATCAAGTTACATTGAGCATAATCCATGATAGAAGTGCATCATACCATAGGTAACGAGGCATGGTGAATGATGTAACTACATCATTCTAATTTTCCAAGTGCATAGTGGACGTGCATCGCACTAAGGTGCCAATCTCAAGGTTGATGGTAGGAGTGCACTATACCAAGGAGCACCGCACAAAGTGGAATTTCACTATACCAAGGAGCACGATGCATATTGCATGCCAGGAGTACAAAATACAAACGTGCGCCGTTCACGGTGGAATTGCACCGTACTAAGGTGCAAAATCCATGGTGCATGATGCAAGTGCATTGGAACAAGGTCAACAAGTGCATAGTTCATGATGCAAATATACCATACCATAATGTACGATGCATGGTGGAACTACGTCATTCTAATTTGCCAAGTGCATAGTGGAAGTGCATCATACTAAGGTGCCAAGCGCAAAGTGGATGGTAGGAGTGCACTATACCAAGGTGCACTGTATAGAAAGTGGAATTTCACTATACCAAGGAGCATGGTGCATATGGCATGGCGAAGTAAAAACTACAAAGATTCACCGTGCATAGTGGAAATGCACCGTACCAAGGTTGCACGATCTATAGTGAATGGTGGAAGTGCATCGTACCACGGTCAATTGCACATAATGCATGATGGAACTAAACCATACCATAGTTCACGGTGCATGTAGAATGGTGGTGGAACTACATCATTCTAATGTGAAAGGTGCATAGTGGAAGTGTACCATACTAAGGTGGATGGTGGGAGTGCACTATACTAAGATGTGATGTACATATTGGAATTGCACTATAGTAACGTACATGGTGTATGTTTCTCGATGGAAATACAAAATACAAAATACAAAGGTGCAATGCGCATATTAGAAATGCACTAAACCAAGAGGCAAGATCAATAGTGCATGGTGGAAGTGCATCTTATCAAGTTACATTGAGCATAATCCATGATAGAAGTGCATCATACCATAGGTAACGAGGCATGGTGAATGATGTAACTACATCATTCTAATTTTCCAAGTGCATAGTGGACGTGCATCGCACTAAGGTGCCAATCTCAAGGTTGATGGTAGGAGTGCACTATACCAAGGAGCACCGCACAAAGTGGAATTTCACTATACCAAGGAGCACGATGCATATTGCATGCCAGGAGTACAAAATACAAACGTGCACCGTTCACGAGTGGAAATGCACCGTACTAAGGTGCAAAATCCATGGTGCATGATGCAAGTGCATTGGAACAAGGTCAACAAGTGCATAGTTCATGATGCAAATATACCATACCATAATGTACGATGCATGGTGGAACTACGTCATTCTAATTTGCCAAGTGCATAGTGGAAGTGCATCATACTAAGGTGCCAAGCGCAAAGTGGATGGTAGGAGTGCACTATACCAAGGTGCACTGTAGAAAGTGGAATTTCACTATACCAAGGAGTATGGTGCATATGGCATGGCAGAAGTAAAAACTACAAAGATTCACTGTGCATAGTGGAAATGCACTGTACCAAGGTTGCACGATCTATAGTGAATGGTGGAAGTGCATCGTACCACGGTCAATTGCACATAATGCATGATGGAACTAAACCATACCATAGTTCACGGTGCATGTAGAATGGTGGTGGAACTACATCATTCTAATGTGAAAGGTGCATAGTGGAAGTGTACCATACTAAGGTGGATGGTAGGAGTGCACTATACTAAGATGTGATGTATATATTGGAATTGCACTATAGTAACGTACATGGTGTATGTTTCTCCATGGAAATACAAAATACAAAATACAAAGGTGCAATGCGCATATTAGAAATGCACTAAACCAAGAGGCAAGATCAATAGTGCATGGTGGAAGTGCATCTTATCAAGTTACATTGAGCATAATCCATGATAGAAGTGCATCATACCATAGGTAACGAGGCATGGTGAATGATGTAACTACATCATTCTAATTTTCCAAGTGCATAGTGGACGTGCATCGCACTAAGGTGCCAATCTCAAGGTTGATGGTAGGAGTGCACTATACCAAGGAGCACCGCACAAAGTGGAATTTCACTATACCAAGGAGCACGATGCATATTGCATGCCAGAGTACAAAATACAAACGTGCACGTTCACAAGTGGAATTGCACCGTACTAAGGTGCAAAATCCATGGTGCATGATGCAAGTGCATTGGAACAAGGTCAACAAGTGCATAGTTCATGATGCAAATATACCATACCATAATGTACGATGCATGGTGGAACTACGTCATTCTAATTTGCCAAGTGCATAGTGGAAGTGCATCATACTAAGGTGCCAAGCGCAAAGTGGATGGTAGGAGTGCACTATACCAAGGTGCACTGTAGAAAGTGGAATTTCACTATACCAAGGAGTATGGTGCATATGGCATGGCAGAAGTAAAAACTACAAAGATTCACTGTGCATAGTGGAAATGCACTGTACCAAGGTTGCACGATCTATAGTGAATGGTGGAAGTGCATCGTACCACGGTCAATTGCACATAATGCATGATGGAACTAAACCATACCATAGTTCACGGTGCATGTAGAATGGTGGTGGAACTACATCATTCTAATGTGAAAGGTGCATAGTGGAAGTGTACCATACTAAGGTGGATGGTGGGAGTGCACTATACTAAGATGTGATGTACATATTGGAATTGCACTATAGTAACGTACATGGTGTATGTTTCTCCATGGAAATACAAAATACAAAATACAAAGGTGCAATGCGCATATTAGAAATGCACTAAACCAAGAGGCAAGATCAATAGTGCATGGTGGAAGTGCATCTTATCAAGTTACATTGAGCATAATCCATGATAGAAGTGCATCATACCATAGGTAACGAGGCATGGTGAATGATGTAACTACATCATTCTAATTTTCCAAGTGCATAGTGGACGTGCATCGCACTAAGGTGCCAATCTCAAGGTTGATGGTAGGAGTGCACTATACCAAGGAGCACCGCACAAAGTGGAATTTCACTATACCAAGGAGCACGATGCATATTGCATGCCAGGAGTACAAAATACAAACGTGCGCCGTGCACAAGTGGAAATGCACCGTACTAAGGTGCAAAATCCATGGTGCATGATGCAAGTGCATTGGAACAAGGTCAACAAGTGCATAGTTCATGATGCAAATATACCATACCATAATGTACGATGCATGGTGGAACTACGTCATTCTAATTTGCCAAGTGCATAGTGGAAGTGCATCATACTAAGGTGCCAAGCGCAAAGTGGATGGTAGGAGTGCACTATACCAAGGTGCACTGTAGAAAGTGGAATTTCACTATACCAAGGAGTATGGTGCATATGGCATGGCAGAAGTAAAAACTACAAAGATTCACTGTGCATAGTGGAAATGCACTGTACCAAGGTTGCACGATCTATAGTGAATGGTGGAAGTGCATCGTACCACGGTCAATTGCACATAATGCATGATGGAACTAAACCATACCATAGTTCACGGTGCATGTAGAATGGTGGTGGAACTACATCATTCTAATGTGAAAGGTGCATAGTGGAAGTGTACCATACTAAGGTGGATGGTAGGAGTGCACTATACTAAGATGTGATGTATATATTGGAATTGCACTATAGTAACGTACATGGTGTATGTTTCTCCATGGAAATACAAAATACAAAATACAAAGGTGCAATGCGCATATTAGAAATGCACTAAACCAAGAGGCAAGATCAATAGTGCATGGTGGAAGTGCATCTTATCAAGTTACATTGAGCATAATCCATGATAGAAGTGCATCATACCATAGGTAACGAGGCATGGTGAATGATGTAACTACATCATTCTAATTTTCCAAGTGCATAGTGGACGTGCATCGCACTAAGGTGCCAATCTCAAGGTTGATGGTAGGAGTGCACTATACCAAGGAGCAATCGCACAAAGTGGAATTTCACTATACCAAGGAGCACGATGCATATTGCATGCCAGGAGTACAAAATACAAACGTGCACCGTTCACGGTGGAATTGCACCGTACTAAGGTGCAAAATCCATGGTGCATGATGCAAGTGCATTGGAACAAGGTCAACAAGTGCATAGTTCATGATGCAAATATACCATACCATAATGTACGATGCATGGTGGAACTACGTCATTCTAATTTGCCAAGTGCATAGTGGAAGTGCATCATACTAAGGTGCCAAGCGCAAAGTGGATGGTAGGAGTGCACTATACCAAGGTGCACTGTAGAAAGTGGAATTTCACTATACCAAGGAGTATGGTGCATATGGCATGGCGAAGTAAAAACTACAAAGATTCACCGTGCATAGTGGAAATGCACCGTACCAAGGTTGCACGATCTATAGTGAATGGTGGAAGTGCATCGTACCACGGTCAATTGCACATAATGCATGATGGAACTAAACCATACCATAGTTCACGGTGCATGTAGAATGGTGGTGGAACTACATCATTCTAATGTGAAAGGTGCATAGTGGAAGTGTACCATACTAAGGTGGATGGTAGGAGTGCACTATACTAAGATGTGATGTATATATTGGAATTGCACTATAGTAACGTACATGGTGTATGTTTCTCCATGGAAATACAAAATACAAAATACAAAGGTGCAATGCGCATATTAGAAATGCACTAAACCAAGAGGCAAGATCAATAGTGCATGGTGGAAGTGCATCTTATCAAGTTACATTGAGCATAATCCATGATAGAAGTGCATCATACCATAGGTAACGAGGCATGGTGAATGATGTAACTACATCATTCTAATTTTCCAAGTGCATAGTGGACGTGCATCGCACTAAGGTGCCAATCTCAAGGTTGATGGTAGGAGTGCACTATACCAAGGAGCACCGCACAAAGTGGAATTTCACTATACCAAGGAGCACGATGCATATTGCATGCCAGGAGTACAAAATACAAACGTGCACGTGCACAAGTGGAATTGCACCGTACTAAGGTGCAAAATCCATGGTGCATGATGCAAGTGCATTGGAACAAGGTCAACAAGTGCATAGTTCATGATGCAAATATACCATACCATAATGTACGATGCATGGTGGAACTACGTCATTCTAATTTGCCAAGTGCATAGTGGAAGTGCATCATACTAAGGTGCCAAGCGCAAAGTGGATGGTAGGAGTGCACTATACCAAGGTGCACTGTAGAAAGTGGAATTTCACTATACCAAGGAGTATGGTGCATATGGCATGGCGAAGTAAAAACTACAAAGATTCACCGTGCATAGTGGAAATGCACCGTACCAAGGTTGCACGATCTATAGTGAATGGTGGAAGTGCATCGTACCACGGTCAATTGCACATAATGCATGATGGAACTAAACCATACCATAGTTCACGGTGCATGTAGAATGGTGGTGGAACTACATCATTCTAATGTGAAAGGTGCATAGTGGAAGTGTACCATACTAAGGTGGATGGTAGGAGTGCACTATACTAAGATGTGATGTATATATTGGAATTGCACTATAGTAACGTACATAGTGTATGTTTCTCCATGGAAATACAAAATACAAAATACAAATGTGCAATGCGCATATTAGAAATGCACTAAACCAAGAGGCAAGATCATAGCATGGTGGAAGTGCATCTTATCAAGTTACATTGAGCATAATCCATGATAGAAGTGCATCATACCATTGGTAACGAGGCATGGTGAATGATGTAACTACATCATTCTAATTTTCCAAGTGCATAGTGGACGTGCATCGCACTAAGGTGCCAATCTCAAGGTTGATGGTAGGAGTGCACTATACCAAGGAGCACCGCACAAAGTGGAATTTCACTATACCAAGGAGCACGATGCATATGGCATGCCGGGAGTACAAAATACAAACGTGCGCCGTGCACATGTGGAAATGCACTTGTACTAAGGTGCAAAATCCATGGTGCATGATGCAAGTGAATTGGAACAAGGTCAACAAGTGCATAGTTCATGATGCAAATATACCATACCATAATGTACGATGCATGGTGGAACTACGTCATTCTAATTTGCCAAGTGCATAGTGGAAGTGCATCATACTAAGGTGCCAAGCGCAAAGTGGATGGTAGGAGTGCACTATACCAAGGTGCACTGTAGAAAGTGGAATTTCACTATACCAAGGAGTATGGTGCATATGGCATGGCAGAAGTAAAAACTACAAAGATTCACTGTGCATAGTGGAAATGCACTGCGTACCAAGGTTGCACGATCTATAGTGAATGGTGGAAGTGCATCGTACCACGGTCAATTGAACATAATGCATGATGGAACTAAACCATACCATAGTTCACGGTGCATGTAGAATGGTGGTGGAACTACATCATTCTAATGTGAAAGGTGCATAGTGGAAGTGTACCATACTAAGGTGGATGGTAGGAGTGCACTATACTAAGATGTGATGTATATATTGGAATTGCACTATAGTAACGTACATGGTGTATGTTTCTCCATGGAAATACAAAATACAAAATACAAAGGTGCAATGCGCATATTAGAAATGCACTAAACCAAGAGGCAAGATCAATAGTGCATGGTGGAAGTGCATCTTATCAAGTTACATTGAGCATAATCCATGATAGAAGTGCATCATACCATAGGTAACGAGGCATGGTGAATGATGTAACTACATCATTCTAATTTTCCAAGTGCATAGTGGACGTGCATCGCACTAAGGTGCCAATCTCAAGGTTGATGGTAGGAGTGCACTATACCAAGGAGCACCGCACAAAGTGGAATTTCACTATACCAAGGAGCACGATGCATATTGCATGCCAGGAGTACAAAATACAAACGTGCACTTGTTCACGGTGGAAATGCACCGTACTAAGGTGCAAAATCCATGGTGCATGATGCAAGTGCATTGGAACAAGGTCAACAAGTGCATAGTTCATGATGCAAATATACCATACCATAATGTACGATGCATGGTGGAACTACGTCATTCTAATTTGCCAAGTGCATAGTGGAAGTGCATCATACTAAGGTGCCAAGCGCAAAGTGGATGGTAGGAGTGCACTATACCAAGGTGCACTCGTAGAAAGTGGAATTTCACTATACCAAGGAGTATGGTGCATATGGCATGGCAGAAGTAAAAACTACAAAGATTCACCGTGCATAGTGGAAATGCACCGTACCAAGGTTGCACGATCTATAGTGAATGGTGGAAGTGCATCGTACCACGGTCAATTGCACATAATGCATGATGGAACTAAACCATACCATAGTTCACGGTGCATGTAGAATGGTGGTGGAACTACATCATTCTAATGTGAAAGGTGCATAGTGGAAGTGTACCATACTAAGGTGGATGGTAGGAGTGCACTATACTAAGATGTGATGTATATATTGGAATTGCACTATAGTAACGTACATGGTGTATGTTTCTCCATGGAAATACAAAATACAAAATACAAAGGTGCAATGCGCATATTAGAAATGCACTAAACCAAGAGGCAAGATCAATAGTGCATGGTGGAAGTGCATCTTATCAAGTTACATTGAGCATAATCCATGATAGAAGTGCATCATACCATAGGTAACGAGGCATGGTGAATGATGTAACTACATCATTCTAATTTTCCAAGTGCATAGTGGACGTGCATCGCACTAAGGTGCCAATCTCAAGGTTGATGGTAGGAGTGCACTATACCAAGGAGCACTCGCACAAAGTGGAATTTCACTATACCAAGGAGCACGATGCATATTGCATGCCAGGAGTACAAAATACAAACGTGCGGCGTTCACGGTGGAAATGCACCGTACTAAGGTGCAAAATCCATGGTGCATGATGCAAGTGCATTGGAACAAGGTCAACAGGTGCATAGTTCATGATGCAAATATACCATACCATAATGTACGATGCATGGTGGAACTACGTCATTCTAATTTGCCAAGTGCATAGTGGAAGTGCATCATACTAAGGTGCCAAGCGCAAAGTGGATGGTAGGAGTGCACTATACCAAGGTGCACGGTAGAAAGTGGAATTTCACTATACCAAGGAGTATGGTGCATATGGCATGGCAGAAGTAAAAACTACAAAGATTCACCGTGCATAGTGGAAATGCACCGTACCAAGGTTGCACGATCTATAGTGAATGGTGGAAGTGCATCGTACCACGGTCAATTGCACATAATGCATGATGGAACTAAACCATACCATAGTTCACGGTGCATGTAGAATGGTGGTGGAACTACATCATTCTAATGTGAAAGGTGCATAGTGGAAGTGTACCATACTAAGGTGGATGGTAGGAGTGCACTATACTAAGATGTGATGTATATATTGGAATTGCACTATAGTAACGTACATAGTGTATGTTTCTCCATGGAAATACAAAATACAAAATACAAATGTGCAATGCGCATATTAGAAATGCACTAAACCAAGAGGCAAGATCCATGGTGGAAGTGCATCTTATCAAGTTACATTGAGCATAATCCATGATAGAAGTGCATCATACCATTGGTAACGAGGCATGGTGAATGATGTAACTACATCATTCTAATTTTCCAAGTGCATAGTGGACGTGCATCGCACTAAGGTGCCAATCTCAAGGTTGATGGTAGGAGTGCACTATACCAAGGAGCACTGCACAAAGTGGAATTTCACTATACCAAGGAGCACGATGCATATGGCATGCCGGGAGTACAAAATACAAACGTGCGGCGTGCACGGTGGAAATGCACCGTACTAAGGTGCAAAATCCATGGTGCATGATGCAAGTGAATTGGAACAAGGTCAACGGTGCATAGTTCATGATGCAAATATACCATACCATAATGTACGATGCATGGTGGAACTACGTCATTCTAATTTGCCAAGTGCATAGTGGAAGTGCATCATACTAAGGTGCCAAGCGCAAAGTGGATGGTAGGAGTGCACTATACCAAGGTGCACAGTAGAAAGTGGAATTTCACTATACCAAGGAGTATGGTGCATATGGCATGGCAGAAGTAAAAACTACAAAGATTCAACGTGCATAGTGGAAATGCACCGTACCAAGGTTGCACGATCTATAGTGAATGGTGGAAGTGCATCGTACCACGGTCAATTGCACATAATGCATGATGGAACTAAACCATACCATAGTTCACGGTGCATGTAGAATGGTGGTGGAACTACATCATTCTAATGTGAAAGGTGCATAGTGGAAGTGTACCATACTAAGGTGGATGGTAGGAGTGCACTATACTAAGATGTGATGTATATATTGGAATTGCACTATAGTAACGTACATGGTGTATGTTTCTCCATGGAAATACAAAATACAAAATACAAAGGTGCAATGCGCATATTAGAAATGCACTAAACCAAGAGGCAAGATCAATAGTGCATGGTGGAAGTGCATCTTATCAAGTTACATTGAGCATAATCCATGATAGAAGTGCATCATACCATAGGTAACGAGGCATGGTGAATGATGTAACTACATCATTCTAATTTTCCAAGTGCATAGTGGACGTGCATCGCACTAAGGTGCCAATCTCAAGGTTGATGGTAGGAGTGCACTATACCAAGGAGCACTGCACAAAGTGGAATTTCACTATACCAAGGAGCACGATGCATATTGCATGCCGGGAGTACAAAATACAAACGTGCGCCGTGCACGGTGGAAATGCACCGTACTAAGGTGCAAAATCCATGGTGCATGATGCAAGTGCATTGGAACAAGGTCAACAGTGCATAGTTCATGATGCAAATATACCATACCATAATGTACGATGCATGGTGGAACTACGTCATTCTAATTTGCCAAGTGCATAGTGGAAGTGCATCATACTAAGGTGCCAAGCGCAAAGTGGATGGTAGGAGTGCACTATACCAAGGTGCACTCGTAGAAAGTGGAATTTCACTATACCAAGGAGTATGGTGCATATGGCATGGCAGAAGTAAAAACTACAAAGATTCACCGTGCATAGTGGAAATGCACCGTACCAAGGTTGCACGATCTATAGTGAATGGTGGAAGTGCATCGTACCACGGTCAATTGCACATAATGCATGATGGAACTAAACCATACCATAGTTCACGGTGCATGTAGAATGGTGGTGGAACTACATCATTCTAATGTGAAAGGTGCATAGTGGAAGTGTACCATACTAAGGTGGATGGTAGGAGTGCACTATACTAAGATGTGATGTATATATTGGAATTGCACTATAGTAACGTACATGGTGTATGTTTCTCCATGGAAATACAAAATACAAAATACAAAGGTGCAATGCGCATATTAGAAATGCACTAAACCAAGAGGCAAGATCAATAGTGCATGGTGGAAGTGCATCTTATCAAGTTACATTGAGCATAATCCATGATAGAAGTGCATCATACCATAGGTAACGAGGCATGGTGAATGATGTAACTACATCATTCTAATTTTCCAAGTGCATAGTGGACGTGCATCGCACTAAGGTGCCAATCTCAAGGTTGATGGTAGGAGTGCACTATACCAAGGAGCACTGCACAAAGTGGAATTTCACTATACCAAGGAGCACGATGCATATTGCATGCCGGGAGTACAAAATACAAACGTGCGTTCACGGTGGAATTGCACCGTACTAAGGTGCAAAATCCATGGTGCATGATGCAAGTGCATTGGAACAAGGTCAACAGTGCATAGTTCATGATGCAAATATACCATACCATAATGTACGATGCATGGTGGAACTACGTCATTCTAATTTGCCAAGTGCATAGTGGAAGTGCATCATACTAAGGTGCCAAGCGCAAAGTGGATGGTAGGAGTGCACTATACCAAGGTGCATCGTACAAAGTGGAATTTCACTATACCAAGGAGTATGGTGCATATGGCATGGCGAAGTAAAAACTACAAAGATTCACTATGCATAGTGGAAATGCATTGTACCAAGGTTGCACGATCTATAGTGAATGGTGGAAGTGCATCGTACCACGGTCAATTGCACATAATGCATGATGGAACTAAACCATACCATAGTTCACGGTGCATGTAGAATGGTGGTGGAACTACATCATTCTAATGTGAAAGGTGCATAGTGGAAGTGTACCATACTAAGGTGGATGGTGGGAGTGCACTATACTAAGATGTGATGTACATATTGGAATTGCACTATAGTAACGTACATGGTGTATGTTTCTCGATGGAAATACAAAATACAAAATACAAAGGTGCAATGCGCATATTAGAAATGCACTAAACCAAGAGGCAAGATCAATAGTGCATGGTGGAAGTGCATCTTATCAAGTTACATTGAGCATAATCCATGATAGAAGTGCATCATACCATAGGTAACGAGGCATGGTGAATGATGTAACTACATCATTCTAATTTTCCAAGTGCATAGTGGACGTGCATCGCACTAAGGTGCCAATCTCAAGGTTGATGGTAGGAGTGCACTATACCAAGGAGCACTGCACAAAGTGGAATTTCACTATACCAAGGAGCACGATGCATATTGCATGCCGGGAGTACAAAATACAAACGTGCATCATTCACGGTGGAATTGCACTTTGTACTAAGGTGCAAAATCCATGGTGCATGATGCAAGTGCATTGGAACAAGGTCAACAGTGCATAGTTCATGATGCAAATATACCATACCATAATGTACGATGCATGGTGGAACTACGTCATTCTAATTTGCCAAGTGCATAGTGGAAGTGCATCATACTAAGGTGCCAAGCGCAAAGTGGATGGTAGGAGTGCACTATACCAAGGTGCCTCGTACAAAGTGGAATTTCACTATACCAAGGAGTATGGTGCATATGGCATGGCAGAAGTAAAAACTACAAAGATGCACTGTGCATAGTGGAAATGCAATCGTACCAAGGTTGCACGATCTATAGTGAATGGTGGAAGTGCATCGTACCACGGTCAATTGCACATAATGCATGATGGAACTAAACCATACCATAGTTCACGGTGCATGTAGAATGGTGGTGGAACTACATCATTCTAATGTGAAAGGTGCATAGTGGAAGTTTACCATACTAAGGTGGATGGTGGGAGTGCACTATACTAAGATGTGATGTACATATTGGAATTGCACTATAGTAACGTACATGGGGTATGTTTCTCGATGGAAATACAAAATACAAAATACAAAGGTGCAATGCGCATATTAGAAATGCACTAAACCAAGAGGCAAGATCAATAGTGCATGGTGGAAGTGCATCTTATCAAGTTACATTGAGCATAATCCATGATAGAAGTGCATCATACCATAGGTAACGAGGCATGGTGAATGATGTAACTACATCATTCTAATTTTCCAAGTGCATAGTGGACGTGCATCGCACTAAGGTGCCAATCTCAAGGTTGATGGTAGGAGTGCACTATACCAAGGAGCACTGCACAAAGTGGAATTTCACTATACCAAGGAGCACGATGCATATTGCATGCCGGGGAGTACAAAATACAAACGTGCCTTGTTCACAGTGGAATTGCACTGTACTAAGGTGCAAAATCCATGGTGCATGATGCAAGTGCATTGGAACAAGGTCAACAGTGCATAGTGCATGATGCAAATATACCATACCATAATGTACGATGCATGGTGGAACTACGTCATTCTAATTTGCCAAGGGCATAGTGGAAGTGCATCATACTAAGGTGCCAAGCGCAAAGTGGATGGTAGGAGTGCACTATACCAAGGTGCACTTGTACAAAGTGGAATTTCACTATACCAAGGAGCATGGTGCATATGGCATGGCAGAAGTAAAAACTACAATGATGCACTGTGCATAGTGGAAATGCATCGTACCAAGGTTGCACGATCTATAGTGAATGGTGGAAGTGCATCGTACCACGGTCAATTGCACATAATGCATGATGGAACTAAACCATACCATAGTTCACGGTGCATGTAGAATGGTGGTGGAACTACATCATTCTAATGTGAAAGGTGCATTGTGGAAGTGTATCGTACTAAGGTGGATGGTGGGAGTGCACTATACTAAGATGTGATGTACATATTGGAATTGCACTATAGTAACGTACATGGTGTGTGTTTCTTGGTGGAAATACAAAATAACAAATACAAAGGTGCAATGCGCATATTAGAAATGCACTAAACCAAGAGGCAAGATCAATAGTGCATGGTGGAAGTGCATCTTATCAAGTTACACTGAGCATAATCCATGATAGAAGTGCATCATACCATAGGTAACGAGGCATGGTGAATGATGTAACTACATCATTCTAATTTTCCAAGTGCATAGTGGACGTGCATCGCACTAAGGTGCCAATCTCAAGGTTGATGGTAGGAGTGCACTATACCAAGGAGCACCGCACAAAGTGGAATTTCACTATACCAAGGAGCACGATGCATATTGCATGCCGGGAGTACAAAATACAAACGTGCACCGTTGTGCACGGTGGAATTGCACCGTACTAAGGTGCAAAATCCATGGTGCATGATGCAAGTGCATTGGAACAAGGTCAACAAAGTGCATAGTTCATGATGCAAATATACCATACCATAATGTACGATGCATGGTGGAACTACGTCATTCTAATTTGCCAAGTGCATAGTGGAAGTGCATCATACTAAGGTGCCAAGCGCAAAGTGGATGGTAGGAGTGCACTATACCAAGGTGCACTGTACAAAGTGGAATTTCACTATACCAAGGACCATGGAGCATATGGCATGGCAGAAGTAAATACTACAATGATGCACTGTGCATAGTGGAAATGCACTGTACCAAGGTTGCACGATCTATAGTGAATGGTGGAAGTGCATCGTACCACGGTCAATTGCACATAATGCATGATGGAACTAAACCATACCATAGTTCACGGTGCATGTAGAATGGTGGTGGAACTAGATCATTCTAATGTGAAAGGTGCATTGTGGAAGTGTATCGTACTAAGGTGGATGGTGGGAGTGCACTATACTAAGATGTGATGTACATATTGGAATTGCACTATAGTAACGTACATGGTGTGTGTTTCTTGGTGGAAATACAAAATAACAAAATACAAAGGTGCAATGCGCATATTAGAAATGCACTAAACCAAGAGGCAAGATCTATAGTGCATGGTGGAAGTGCATCTTATCAAGTTACACAGAGAATAATCCATGATAGAAGTGCATCATACCATAGGTAACGAGGCATGGTGAATGATGTAACTACATCATTCTAATTTGCCAAGTGCATAGTGGACGTGCATCGCACTAAGGTGCCAATCTCAAGGTTGATGGTAGGAGTGCACTATACCAAGGAGCACTGCACAAAGTGGAATTTCACTATACCAAGGAGCACGATGCATATTGCATGCCAGGAGTACAAAATACAAACGTGCGCTGTGCACATTGGAAATGCACTGTACTAAGGTGCAAAATCCATGGTGCATGATGGAAGTGCATTGGAACAAGGTCAACAGTGCATAGTTCATGATGCAAATATACCATACAATAATGTACGATGCATGGTGGAACTACGTCATTCTAATTTGCCAAGTGCATAGTGGAAGTGCATCATACTAAGGTGCCAAGCGCAAAGTGGATGGTAGGAGTGCACTATACCAAGGTGCACTGTACAAAGTGGAATTTCACTATACCAAGGAGCATGGTGCATATGGCATGGCAGAAGTAAAAACTACAAAGATGCCTTGTGCATAGTGGAAATGCACCGTACCAAGGTTGCACGATCTATAGTGAATGGTGGAAGTGCATCGTACCACGGTCAAGTGCACATAATGCATGATGGAACTAAACCATACCATAGTTCACGGTGCATGTAGAATGGTGGTGGAACTACATCATTCTAATGTGAAAGGTGCATAGTGGAAGTGTACCGTACTAAGGTGGATGGTGGGAGTGCACTATACTAAGATGTGATGTACATATTGGAATTGCACTATAGTAACGTACATGGTGTATGTTTCTTGATGGAAATACAAAATACAAAATACAAAGGTGCAATGCGCATATTAGAAATGCACTAAACCAAGAGGCAAGATCAATAGTGCATGGTGGAAGTGCATCTTATCAAGTTACATTGAGCATAATCCATGATAGAAGTGCATCATACCATAGGTAACGAGGCATGGTGAATGATGTAACTACATCATTCTAATTTTCCAAGTGCATAGTGGACGTGCATCGCACTAAGGTGCCAATCTCAAGGTTGATGGTAGGAGTGCACTATACCAAGGAGCCTTGCACAAAGTGGAATTTCACTATACCAAGGAGCACGATGCATATTGCATGCGAGGAGTACAAAATACAAACGTGCACTGTTCACAGTGGAATTGCACTGTACTAAGGTGCAAAATCCATGGTGCATGATGCAAGTGCATTGGAATAAGGTCAACAATGCATAGTTCATGATGCAAATATACCATACCATAATGTACGATGCATGGTGGAACTACGTCATTCTAATTTGCCAAGTGCATAGTGGAAGTGCATCATACTAAGGTGCCAAGCGCAAAGTGGATGGTAGGAGTGCACTATACCAAGGTGCACTGTACAAAGTGGAATTTCACTATACCAAGGAGCATGGTGCATATGGCATGGCAGAAGTAAATACTACAAAGATTCACCGTGCATAGTGGAAATGCACCGTACCAAGGTTGCACGATCTATAGTGAATGGTGGAAGTGCATCGTACCACGGTCAATTGCACATAATGCATGATGGAACTAAACCATACCATAGTTCACGGTGCATGTAGAATGGTGGTGGAACTAGATCATTCTAATGTGAAAGGTGCATTGTGGAAGTGTATCGTACTAAGGTGGATGGTGGGAGTGCACTATACTAAGATGTGATGTACATATTGGAATTGCACTATAGTAACGTACATGGTGTGTGTTTCTTGGTGGAAATACAAAATAACAAATACAAAGGTGCAATGCGCATATTAGAAATGCACTAAACCAAGAGGCAAGATCAATAGTGCATGGTGGAAGTGCATCTTATCAAGTTACATTGAGCATAATCCATGATAGAAGTGCATCATACCATAGGTAACGAGGCATGGTGAATGATGTAACTACATCATTCTAATTTGCCAAGTGCATAGTGGACGTGCATCGCACTAAGGTGCCAATCTCAAGGTTGATGGTAGGAGTGCACTATACCAAGGAGCTTAGCGCACAAAGTGGAATTTCACTATACCAAGGAGCACGATGCATATTGCATGCCGGGAGTACAAAATACAAACGTGCACGCATTGCACGGTGGAATTGCACTGTACTAAGGTGCAAAATCCATGGTGCATGATGCAAGTGCATTGGAACAAGGTCAAAGAGTGCATAGTGCATGATGCAAATATACCATACCATAATGTACGATGCATGGTGGAACTACGTCATTCTAATTTGCCAAGTGCATAGTGGAAGTGCATCATACTAAGGTGCCAAGCGCAAAGTGGATGGTAGGAGTGCACTATACCAAGGTGCACTGTACAAAGTGGAATTTCACTATACCAAGGAACCATGGTGCATATGGCATGGCAGAAGTAAAAACTACAAAGATGCAGTGTGCATAGTGGAAATGCACTGTACCAAGGTTGCACGATCTATAGTGAATGGTGGAAGTGCATCGTACCACGGTCAATTGCACATAATGCATGATGGAACTAAACCATACCATAGTTCACGGTGCATGTAGAATGGTGGTGGAACTACATCATTCTAATGTGAAAAGGTGCATAGTGGAAGTTTACCATACTAAGGTGGATGGTGGGAGTGCACTATACTAAGATGTGATGTACATATTGGAATTGCACTATAGTAACGTACATGGTGTATGTTTCTTGATGGAAATACAAAATACAAAATACAAAGGTGCAATGCGCATATTAGAAATGCACTAAACCAAGAGGCAAGATCAATAGTGCATGGTGGAAGTGCATCTTATCAAGTTACAGTGAGCATAATCCATGATAGAAGTGCATCATACCATAGGTAACGAGGCATGGTGAATGATGTAACTACATCATTCTAATTTTCCAAGTGCATAGTGGACGTGCATCGCACTAAGGTGCCAATCTCAAGGTTGATGGTAGGAGTGCACTATACCAAGGAGCACTGCACAAAGTGGAATTTCACTATACCAAGGAGCACGATGCATATTGCATGCCAGGAGTACAAAATACAAACGTGCGCTGTGCACAGTGGAATTGCACTGTACTAAGGTGCAAAATCCATGGTGCATGATGCAAGTGCATTGGAACAAGGTCAACAGTGCATAGTTCATGATGCAAATATACCATACCATAATGTACGATGCATGGTGGAACTACGTCATTCTAATTTGCCAAGTGCATAGTGGAAGTGCATCATACTAAGGTGCCAAGCGCAAAGTGGATGGTAGAGTGCACTATACCAAGGTGCACTTGTAGAAAGTGGAATTTCACTATACCAAGGAGTATGGTGCATATGGCATGGCGAAGTAAAAACTACAAAGATTCATCGTGCATAGTGGAAATGCAACGTACCAAGGTTGCACGATCTATAGTGAATGGTGGAAGTGCATCGTACCACGGTCAATTGCACATAATGCATGATGGAACTAAACCATACCATAGTTCACGGTGCATGTAGAATGGTGGTGGAACTACATCATTCTAATGTGAAAGGTGCATAGTGGAAGTGTACCATACTAAGGTGGATGGTGGGAGTGCACTATACTAAGATGTGATGTACATATTGGAATTGCACTATAGTAACGTACATGGTGTATGTTTCTTGATGGAAATACAAAATACAAAATACAAAGGTGCAATGCGCATATTAGAAATGCACTAAACCAAGAGGCAAGATCAATAGTGCATGGTGGAAGTGCATCTTATCAAGTTACACTGAGCATAATCCATGATAGAAGTGCATCATACCATAGGTAACGAGGCATGGTGAATGATGTAACTACATCATTCTAATTTTCCAAGTGCATAGTGGACGTGCATCGCACTAAGGTGCCAATCTCAAGGTTGATGGTAGGAGTGCACTATACCAAGGAGCCATGACAAAGTGGAATTTCACTATACCAAGGAGCACGATGCATATTGCATGCCGGGAGTACAAAATACAAACGTGCAGCACGTGCACGGTGGGAAAACGCAATGTACTAAGGTGCAAAATCCATGGTGCATGATGCAAGTGCATTGGAACAAGGTCAACGGTGCATAGTTCATGATGCAAATATACCATACCATAATGTACGATGCATGGTGGAACTACGTCATTCTAATTTGCCAAGTGCATAGTGGAAGTGCATCATACTAAGGTGCCAAGCGCAAAGTGGATGGTAGGAGTGCACTATACCAAGGTGCACTGTACAAAGTGGAATTTCACTATACCAAGGAGCATTGTGCATATGGCATGGCAGAAGTAAAAACTACAAAGATGCACGGTGCATAGTAGAAATGCATTGTACCAAGGTTGCACGATCTATAGTGAATGGTGGAAGTGCATCGTACCAAGGTCAATTGCGCATAATGCATGATGGAACTAAACCATACCATAGTTCACGGTGCATGTAGAATGGTGGTGGAACTACATCATTCTAATGTGAAAGGTGCATAGTGGAAGTGTACCATACTAAGGTGGATGGTGGGAGTGCACTATACTAAGATGTGATGTACATATTGGAATTGCACTATAGTAACGTACATGGTGTATGTTTCTTGATGGAAATACAAAATACAAAATACAAAGGTGCAATGCGCATATTAGAAATGCACTAAACCAAGAGGCAAGATCAATAGTGCATGGTGGAAGTGCATCTTATCAAGTTACATCGAGCATAATCCATGATAGAAGTGCATCATACCATAGGTAACGAGGCATGGTGAATGATGTAACTACATCATTCTAATTTTCCAAGTGCATAGTGGACGTGCATCGCACTAAGGTGCCAATCTCAAGGTTGATGGTAGGAGTGCACTATACCAAGGAGCCTTTGCACAAAGTGGAATTTCACTATACCAAGGAGCACGATGCATATTGCATGCCGGGAGTACAAAATACAAACGTGCCTTGTTCACTAGTGGAATTGCAACCGTACTAAGGTGCAAAATCCATGGTGCATGATGCAAGTGCATTGGAACAAGGTCAACGAGTGCATAGTTCATGATGCAAATATACCATACCATAATGTACGATGCATGGTGGAACTACGTCATTCTAATTTGCCAAGTGCATAGTGGAAGTGCATCACTCTAAGGTGCCAAGCGCAAAGTGGATGGTAGGAGTGCACTATACCAAGGTGCACTGTACAAAGTGGAATTTCACTATACCAAGGAGAATGGTGCATATGGCATGGCAGAAGTAAAAACTACAAAGATGCACTGTGCATAGTGGAAATGCACTGTACCAAGGTTGCCCGATCTATAGTGAATGGTGGAAGTGCATCGTACCACGGTCAATTGCACATAATGCATGATGGAACTAAACCATACCATAGTTCACGGTGCATGTAGAATGGTGGTGGAACTACATCATTTAATGTGAAAGGTGCATTGTGGAAGTGTATCGGTACTAAGGTGGATGGTGGGAGTGCACTATACTAAGATGTGATGTACATATTGGAATTGCACTATAGTAACGTACATGGTGTATGTTTCTTGATGGAAATACAAAATAACAAATACAAAGGTGCAATGCGCATATTAGAAATGCACTAAACCAAGAGGCAAGATCAATAGTGCATGGTGGAAGTGCATCTTATCAAGGTACAGCTGAAGCATAATCCATGATAGAAGTGCATCATACCATAGGTAACGAGGCATGGTGAATGATGTAACTACATCATTCTAATTTTCCAGTGCATAGTGGACGTGCATTGCACTAGGGTGCCAATCTCAAGGTTGATGGTAGGAGTGCA
>JAUJYP020001390.1:0-66844 GCA_030674075.2 Linum usitatissimum
GAGGGAATGCGATTTGTATCCATAATGTTGTCATACGCAATGTGAGCGAACATTAACAATTACGGTGCATCCATACTTTTTATCGATTGACCTTATCATTTGTGTACGTATACCACAAAAATATAAAAATCTCATATCATTTTAGTTTGATTTACTTGACGAATCTAAAGGGAAACAAAACCTATACATGAAATTAAATATATAATGAAAACCTATCCTCGGTTTATGTGTTATTCTTCATATTGTGATTATATTTTTCGGTTACATAATGACAAACAAAAAAATTAAACAGTATTATCTTCTGGCTCACATCCAGTCCCAATTACACAAATAAGTTTACTTATTTTTAACAAATAAATAGTATTTTCCATTAAAAAATAAAATATCTATAAAATATAGAGTTGTATCACATCACAACTTAATTTTAGGTTATTTACTTTTTGAATATATAAACTCTTATATGAAATATAATTTTACAACCGCGTATAATTACTCGTTATATGAAGTACAGATTTTAGGATTTTTACCTTTTAATTCTATATACGACCAATATTATGCGATTTCATTATTAATTGAGCCGTACTTTATTTTTTTATTAATTACTTACATATTTTTTATTTATTAGTACGGCCAGTTGAAACGGTCCGAAACCATGGTTGACTGATCGGAAATTTCATACCCTTAAACTTTAGATATTGTGGTCGGTACGGCTATGAAAACATTGCTTTTAAGAGGTTCGTAATCCATTTCAAAAGTGGGGAATAAAAAATTATTCACTTTTCATAAAATATATTTAACTACGGTGAGACGTTAGCAGTAAGAGGGAATGGAGTTGTATCCGTGAGCGTGAAATACGCCATGTGAGCGAACATTAACAATTACGGTGCATCCATACTTTTTATCGATCGAAGCCTTATCATTGTGTACTATACTACAAAAATATAAAAATCTCATATCATTTTAGTTTGATTTACTTGACGAATCTAAATGAACAAACCTATACATGAAATTAAATATATAATGAAAACCTATCCTCAATTTATATGTTATTCTCCATATTTTGATTATATTTTTTCGGTTACATAATTGACAAACAAAAAATTAAACAATATTATCTACGCTAAAACCATGAGTCTAATTACGGAAATAAGTTTATTATTTTTAACAAATAAATAGTATTTTCCATTAAAAAATAAAATATCTATAAAATATAGAATTGTATCACATCGCGAACTTAATTTTAGGTTATTTACTTTTTTGAAGATATAAACTCTTATATGAAATATAATTTTACAACCGCATATAATTACTCATATATGATTTCTAGATTTTAGGATTTCTACCTTTTAATTCTATCTACGACCAATATTATCCGGTTTCATTATTAATTGAGTAGTACTTTTTATTTTTTTATTAATTTCCTTACATATTATTTATTTATTAGTTTAGCCAGTTGAAACGGTTCGAAACCATGGTTGAATTTAGTCAAATTTCATTTTTGTAAACTTTCCAATATTGTGGTCGGTACGGTTATGAAAACATTGCTTTTAAGAGGTTCGTAATCCGTTTCAAAAGTGGAGAACAAAAAATTATTCACTTTCGCCAAATATAGCCAACTACGGTGAGGCATTAGTAAGAGGATACGGTTGTATCCATATTTGTCTCTTACGTTATGTGAGCGAACATTAATAATTACGGTGCATCCATACTTTTCAAAGGTTAACCATATCATTGTGTACTATACCCTTTAAAATATAAAAATCTCATATCATTTAAGTTGGATTTACTTGACGAATCTAAGAGAACAAACATACATGAGATACAATATATAATGAAAACCTATCCTCGATTTATATGTTATTCTCCATATTTTGATTATATTTTTCAGTTACATAATGACAAACAAAAAATTAAACAGTATGATCTACACTAACATTAGTCTAATTACACAAATAAGTTTATTATTTTTAACAAATAAATAGTATTTTCCATTAAAAATAAAATATCTATAAAATATAGAGTTGTATCACATCACAACTTAATTTTAGGTTATTTACTTTTTGAAGATATAAACTCTTATATGAAATATAATTTATAATCAGCAATATAATTACTCATATATATGAAGTCTAGATTTTAATTCTACCTTTTAATTCTATATACGACCAATATTATCCGGTTTCATTATTAATTTAGTAGTACTTTATTTTATTTAATTTCATACATATTATTTATTTATTAGTTTAGCTCGGTTGAAACGGTCCAAAACCATAGGATTTGAGAGCCGAGTCAAATTTCATCACTGTAAACTTTCCGATTTCATTGTGGTCGGTACGGTTATGAAAACATTGCTTTTTAAGAGGTTCGTAATCCATTTCAAAGTGGAGAGCAAAAAATTATTCACTTTTCATAAAATATAGCCAACTACGGTGAGACGTTAGCGTGAAGCGATCGTGATTTTGTATCCATATTTGTCTCATACGTTATGTGGGCGAACATTAATAATTACAGTGCATCCATACTTTTCAACAGTAGCAATATCTGTGTGTCCTTATCTGGTAAAATATAAAAATCTCATGTCATTTTAGTTGGATTTACTTGACGAATCTAAAAGAACAAACCTATATACGCCAAAATTAAATATATAATGAAAACCTATCCTCAATTTATATGTTATTCTACATATTTTGATTACTTTTTTCAGTTAAATAATGACAAGCAAAAATTAAACAGGTATGATCTACACTAACATCAGTCTAATTACACAAATAAGTTTACTTATTTTTAACAAATAAATAGTATTTTCCATTAAAAAATAAAATATCTATAAAATATAGAGTTGTATCACATCACAACTTAATTTTAGGTTATTTACTTTTTGAAGATATAAACTCTTATATGAAATATAATTTAACAATCGCATATAATTACTCATATATGAAGTCTAGATTTTAGGATTTCTACCTTTTAATTCTATATACGACCAATATTATCCGGTTTCATTATTAATTGAGCCGTACTTTATTTTTTTATTAATTTCATACATATTATTTATTTATTAGTACAGCCCGGTTGAAACGGTTCAGAAACCATAAGTTGGCTTAGTCAAATTTCATACCAGCAAACTTTTCCAGGCATTGTGGTCGGTACGGTTATGAAAACATTGCTTTTAAGAGGTTAAGTAATCCATTTCAAAAGTGGAGAATAAAAAATTATTCACTTTTCATAAAATATAGCCAACTGGGGTGAGACGTTAACGAGAGTAAGAGTGCAAGGTTGTATCCATGAGCATCTAAGTACGTTATGTGAGCGAACGGTATTAATGAATTACGGTCCTTTGTCCATACTTTTTGACAGTCGACCATATCATTGTATTTTCATACCACTTAAAATATAAAAATCTCATATCATTTTAGTTGGATTTACTTGACGAATCTAAAAGAACAAACCTATCACATTGAAATTAAATATATAATGAAAACCTATCCTCAATTTATATGTTATTCTCCGTATTTTGATTATATTTTTCAGTTCCATCATTAAAACAAAAAATTAACCAGTAGTATCTAGACTAACATCGGTCGAATTAGACAAATAAGTTTATTATTTTTAACAAATAAAATAGTATTTTCCATTCAAAAATAAAATATCTATAAAATATAGAATTGTATCACATCACAACTTAATTTTAGGTTATTTACTTTTTGAAGATATAAACTCTTATATGAAATATAATTTTACAACCGCATATAATTACTCATATATGAAGTCTAGATTTTAGGATTTCTACCTTTTAATTCTATACACGACCGATATTATCGAGTTTTTCATTATTAAAATTGGCTAGTACTTTATTTTTTTATTAATTTCATACATATTTTTTATTTTATTAGTACGGCCAGCTTTGAAACGGTTCCGAACCATGGTTGAGCCGTCAAATTTCATACCACTAAACTTTTCCGATATTGTGGTCGGTACGGTTATGAAAACATTGCTTTTAAGAGGTTTCGTAATCCATTTCAAAAGTGGAGAATAAAAAAATTATTCACTTTTCATAAAATATAGCCAAATACACACGGTGAGACGTTAATGGGTAAGAGGGAATTTTGAAATTGTATCCATGGCTTTGTCTCATACGTTATGTGAGCGAACATTAATAATTACGGTGCATCCATACTTTTCAACGGTCCAGCCATATCATTGTGTACTATACAACTAAAATATAAAAATCTCTCACTCATTTATGTTGGATTTACTTGACGAATCTAAAAGAACAAACCTATACATGAAATTAAATATATAATGAAAACCTATCCTCAATTTATATGTTATTCTCCATATTTTGATTATATTTTTCGAGTTACATAACCTGACAAACAAAAAATTAAAAACGGTATTATCTACAGAGTTAACATCGGTCTAATTACACAAATAAGTTTGTATTTTTTAACAAATAAATAGTATTTTCCATTAAAAAAATAAAATATCTATAAAATATAGAATTGTATCACATCACAACTTAATTTTAGGTTATTTACTTTGAAGATATAAACTCTTATATGAAATATAATTTTACAACCATAAATATAATTACTCATATATAGGAAATTTAGATTTTAGGATTTCTACCTTTTAATTCTATACACGACCAATATTATCCGGTTTCATTATTAAAATTGAGCCCGTACTTTATTTTTGTATTTTCATACATATTTTTTATTTATTAGTACGACCGGTGAGCGGTCCAAAACCATGGTTGGTACCGTCAAATTTCATACCCTTAAACTTTCCGATATTGTGGTCGGTACGGTTATGAAAACATTTCATTTAAGGAGTTAAGTAATCCATTTCAAAAGTTAAGAATAAAAAATTATTCACTTTTCGTAAAATATAGCCAACTACGGTGAGACGTTAGTAAGAGAGTACGGTTGTATCCATGTTTGTCTCATACGTCATGTGAGCGAACATTAATAATTACGGTGCATCCATTCTTTTCAACGGTCAACCATATCATTGTATGTATACCACTAAAATATATAAAATCTCATATCATTTTAGTTATGGTTACTTGTAGTCTAAAGAACAAACCTATACATGAAATTAAATATATAATGAAAACCTATCCTCAATTTATATGTTATTCTCCATTATTTTGATTATATTTTTCAGTTACCATAATGAATAACAAAAAAAATTAAACAGTAGTATCTATACTAACATCAGTCTAATTACACAAAATAAGTTTTATTATTTTTAACAAATAAATAGTATTTTCCATTAAAAATAAAATATCTATAAAATATAGAATTGTATCACATCACAACTTAATTTTAGGTTATTTACTTTTTGAAGATATAAATTCTTATATGAAATATAATTTTACAACCGCATATAAATTACTCATATATGGAAAACTAGATTTTAGGATTTCTACTTTTTAATTCTATACACGACCAATATTATCCGGTTTCATTATTAATTGAGCCGTACTTTATTTTTCTATTAATTTCATACATATTTTTTCTTTATTAGTACAGGCCAGTTGAAACGGTACAAAACCATGGTTGAGCCGTCAAATTTCCATACCACTAAACTTTCGATATTGTGGTCGGTACGGTTATGAAAACATTGCTTTTAAGAGGTTCGTAATCCATTTCAAAAGTGGAGAATCAAAAATTATTCACTTTTCATAAAATATAGCCAACTACGGTGAGACGTTAGGCAAGTAAGAGGAGTGCGAGTTGTATGCATGTGTCTCATACGCCATGTGAGCGAACATTAATAATTACGGTGCATCGTTACTTTTCAACGGTCGACCATATCATTGTGTACTATACCACTAAAATATAAAAATCTCATATCATTTTAGTTTGATTTACTTGACGAATCTAAAAGAACAAACCTATACATGAAATTAAATATATAATGAAAACCTATCCTCAGTTTATGTATTTATTCTTCGTATTTTGATTATATTTTTAGATTACATATTGACAAAAAAAAATTAAAACGGTATTATCTACACTAACATCGGTCTAATTACACAAATAAGTTTATTATTTTTAACAAATAAATAGTATTTTCCATTAAAAAATAAAATATATATAAAATTGATGGATAAATTTGGTATAAATAGATGATAGAATTGTATCACATCACAACTTAATTTTAGGTTATTTACTTTTTGAAGATATATACTCTTATATGAAATATAATTTTACAACTGCATATAATTACTCATATATGAAGTCTAGATTTTAGGATTTCTACTTTTTAATTCTATACACGACCAATATTATCCGGTTTCATTATTAATTTAAACGTACTTTATTTTTCTATTAATTTCATACATATTTTTTCTTTATTAGTACAGCCAATTGAAACGGTATAAAACCATGGTTGAACCAACAAATTTTGTACCACTAAACTTTCTGATTTTGTGGTCGGTACGGTTATGAAAACATTGCTTTTAAGAGGTTCGTAATCCATTTCAAAAGTGGAGAATCCAAAATTATTCACTTTTCATAAAATATAGCCAACTACGGTGAGACGTTAACCGTAAGAGGGAATGCGGTTGTATCCATTAGTTTCTCATACGCCATGTGAGCGAACATTAATAATTACGGTGCATCCATACTTTTTATCGGTCAACCATATCATTGTGTACTATACCACCAAAATATAAAAATCTCATATCATTTTAGTTTCATTTACTTGACGAATCTAAAAGAACAAACCTATACATGAAATTAAATATATAATGAAAACCTATCCTCGATTTATATGTTATTCTCCATATTTTGATTATATTTTTCAGTTACATAATGACAAAAAAAAATTAAACAGTTTTATCTACACTAACATCGGTCTAATTACACAAATAAGTTTATTATTTTTAACAAATAAATAGTATTTTCCATTAAAAAATAAAATATCTATAAAATATAGAATTGTATCACATCACAACTTAATTTTAGGTTATTTACTTTTTGAAGATAAAAATTCTTATATGAAATATAATTTTACAACCGCATATAATTACTCATATATGAAGTCTAGATTTTTAGGATTTCTACTTTTTAATTCTATATACGACCAATATTATCGGTTTCATTATTAATTGAGCCGTACTTTATTTTTCTATTAATTTCATACATATTTTTCTTTATTAGTAAGGCCGGTTGAAACGGTACAAAACCACGGTTGAACCGTCAAATTTCATACCACTAAACTTTCGATATTGTGGTCGGTACGGTTATGAAAACATTGCTTTTAAGAGGTTCGTAATCCATTTCAAAAGTGGAGAATCCAAAATTATTCACTTTTCATAAAATATAGCCAACTACGGTGAGACGTTAACGTAGAGAGGAATGCGAGTTGTATGCATATGTGTCTCATACGCCATGTGAGCGAACATTAATAATTACGGTGCATCCATACTTTTTATCGGTCAACCATATCATTGTGTACTATACCACTAAAATATAAAAATCTCATATCATTTTAGTTTGATTTACTTGACGAATCTAAAAGAACAAACCTATACATGAAATTAAATATATAATGAAAACCTAGCCTCAATTTATATGTTATTCTCCATATTTTGATTATATTTTTCAGTTACATAATGACAAAAAAAAATTAAACAGTATTATCTACACTAACATTAGTCTAATTACACAAATAAGTTTATTATTTTTAACAAATAAATAGTATTTTCCATTAAAAAAAATAAAATATCTATAAAATATAGAATTGTATCACATCACAACTTAATTTTAGGTTATTTACTTTTTGAAGATATAGAATTCTTATATGAAATATAATTTTACAATCGCATATAATTACTCATATATGAAGTCTAGATTTTAGGATTTCTACTTTTTAATTCTATATACGACCAATATTATCCGGTTTCATTATTAATTGAGCCGTACTTTATTTTTCTATTAATTTCATACATATTTTTTCTTTATTAGTACGGCCGGTTGAAACGGTACAAAACCACGGTTGAACCGTCAAATTTCATACCACTAAACTTTCCGATATTGTGGTCGGTACGGTTATGAAAACATTGCTTTTAAGAGGTTCGTAATCCATTTCAAAAGTGGAGAATCCAAAATTATTCACTTTTCATAAAATATAGCCAACTACGGTGAGACGTTACGTAAGAGGGAATGCAGTTGTATGCATGACTTCTCTCATACGCTATGTGAGCGAACATTAATAATTACGGTGCATCCATACTTTTTATCGATCAACCATATCATTGTGTCTTATACCACTAAAATATAAAAATCTCATATCATTTTAGTTTGATTTACTTGACGAATCTAAAAGAACAAACCTATACATGAAATTAAATATATAATGAAAACCTATCCTCAATTTATATGTTATTCTTCATATTTTGATTATATTTTTCAGTTACATAATGAAAAAAAAAATTAAACAGTATTATCTACACTAACATCAGTCTAATTACACAAATAAGTTTATTATTTTTAACAAATAAATAGTATTTTCCATTAAAAAATAAAATATCTATAAAATATAGAATTGTATCACATCACAACTTAATTTTAGGTTATTTACTTTTTGAAAGATATAAATTCTTATATGAAATATAATTTTACAACCGCATATAATTACTCATATATGAAGTCTAGATTTTAGGATTTCTACTTTTTAATTCTATATACGACCAATATTATCCGGTTTCATTATTAATTTAGCCGTACTTTATTTTTCTATTAATTTCATACATATTTTTTCTTTATAAGTACGGCCGGTTGAAACGGTACAAAACCACGGTTGAACCGTCAAATTTCATACCACTAAACTTTCAGATATTGTGGTCGGTACGGTTATGAAAACATTGCTTTTAAGAGGTTCGTAATCCATTTCAAAAGTGGAGAATCCAAAATTATTCACTTTTCATAAAATATAGCCAACTACGGTGAGACGTTACCGTAAGAGGGAATGCGGTTGTATGCATTACTTTCTCATACGCCATGTGAGCGAACATTAATAATTATGGTGCATCCATACTTTTTATCGGTCAACCATATCATTGTGTACTATACCACAAAAATATAAAAATCTCATATCATTTTAGTTTGATTTACTTGACGAATCTAAAAGAACAAACCTATACATGAAATTAAATATATAATGAAAACCTATCCTCAATTTATATGTTATTCTTCATATTTTGATTATATTTTTCAGTTACATAATGACAAAAAAAAATTAAACAGTATTATCTACACTAACATCAGTCTAATTACACAAATAAGTTTATTATTTTTAACAAATAAATAGTATTTTCCATTAAAAAATAAAATATCTATAAAATATAGAATTGTATCACATCACAACTTAATTTTAGGTTATTTACTTTTTGAAGATATGAATTCTTATATGAAATATAATTTTACAACCGCATATAATTACTCATATATGAAGTCTAGATTTTAGGATTTCTACTTTTTAATTCTATATACGACCAATATTATCCGGTTTCATTATTAATTGAGCCGTACTTTATTTTTCTATTAATTTCATACATATTTTTTCTTTATTAGTAAAGCCAGTTGAAACGGTACCAAACCACGGTTGAACCGTCAAATTTCATACCACTAAACTTTCCGATATTGTGGTCGGTACGGTTATGAAAACATTGCTTTTAAGAGGTTCGTAATCCATTTCAAAAGTGGAGAATCCAAAATTATTCACTTTTCATAAAATATAGCCAACTACGGTGAGACGTTAACCGTAAGAGGGAATGCAGTTGTATGCATTACTGTCTCATACGCCATGTGAGCGAACATTAATAATTACGGTGCATCCATACTTTTTATCGGTCAACCATATCATTGTGTACTATACCACTAAAATATAAAAATCTCATATCATTTTAGTTTGATTTACTTGACGAATCTAAAAGAACAAACCTATACATGAAATTAAATATATAATGAAAACCTATCCTCAGTTTATGTGTTATTCTTCATATTATGATTATATTTTTCAGTTACATAATGACAAAAAAAATTTAAACAGTATTATCTACACTAACATCAGTCTAATTACACAAATAAGTTTATTATTTTTAACAAATAAATAGTATTTTCCATTAAAAAATAAAATATCTATAAAATATAGAATTGTATCACATCACAACTTAATTTTAGGTTATTTACTTTTTGAAGATATGAATTCTTATATGAAATATAATTTTACAACCGCATATAATTACTCATATATGAAGTCTAGATTTTAGGATTTCTACTTTTTAATTCTATATACGACCAATATTATCCGGTTTCATTATTAATTGAGCCATACTTTATTTTTCTATTAATTTCATACATATTTTTTCTTTATTAGTACAGCCCGGTTGAAACGGTACAAAACCACGGTTGAACCGTCAAATTTCATACCACTAAACTTTCCGATATTGTGGTCGGTACGGTTATGAAAACATTGCTTTTAAGAGGTTCGTAATCCATTTCAAAAGTGGAGAATCCAAAATTATTCACTTTTCATAAAATATAGCCAACTACGGTGAGACGTTAACCGTTAGAGGGAATGCAGTTGTATGCATTACTTTCTCATACGCCATGTGAGCGAACATTAATAATTATGGTGCATCCATACTTTTTATCGGTCAATCATATCATTGTGTACTATACCACTAAAATATAAAAATCTCATATCATTTTAGTTTGATTTACTTGACGAATCTAAAAGAACAAACCTATACATGAAATTAAATATATAATGAAAACCTAGCCTCAATTTATGTGTTATTCTTCATATTCTGATTATATTTTTCAGTTACATAATGACAAAAAGAATTTAAATAGTTTTATCTACACTAACATCAGTCTAATTACACAAATAAGTTTATTATTTTTAACAAATAAATAGTATTTTCCATTAAAAAATAAAATATCTATAAAATATAGAATTGTATCACATCACAACTTAATTTTAGGTTATTTACTTTTTGAAGATATGAATTCTTATATGAAATATAATTTTACAACCGCATATAATTACTCATATATGAAGTCTAGATTTTAGGATTTCTACTTTTTAATTCTATATACGACCAATATTATCCGGTTTCATTATTAATTGAGCCGTACTTTATTTTTCTATTAATTTCATACATATTTTTTCTTTATTAGTACAGCCAGTTGAAACGGTACAAAACCACAGTTGAACCGTCAAATTTCATACCACTAAACTTTCCGATATTGTGGTCGGAACGGTTATGAAAACATTGCTTTTAAGAGGTTCGTAATCCATTTCAAAAGTGGAGAATCCAAAATTATTCACTTTTCATAAAATATAGCCAACTACGGTGAGACGTTAACCGTAAGAGGGAATGCAGTTGTATGCATTACCGTCTCATACGCCATGTGAGCGAACATTAATAATTATGGTGCATCCATACTTTTTATCGGTCAACCATATCATTGTGTACTATACCACTAAAATATAAAAATCTCATATCATTTTAGTTTGATTTACTTGACGAATCTAAAAGAACAAACCTATACATGAAATTAAATATATAATGAAAACCTATCCTCAGTTTATGTGTTATTCTTCATATTATGATTATATTTTTCAGTTACATATTGAAAAAAAAATTAAACAGTATTATCTACACTAACATCAGTCTAATTACACAAATAAGTTTATTATTTTTAACAAATAAATAGTATTTTCCATTAAAAAATAAAATATCTATAAAATATAGAATTGTATCACATCACAACTTAATTTTAAGTTATTTACTTTTTGAAGATATGAATTTTTATATGAAATATAATTTTACAACCGCATATAATTACTCATATATGAAGTCTAGATTTTAGGATTTCTACTTTTTAATTCTATATACGACCAATATTATCCGGTTTCATTATTAATTGAGCCGTACTTTATTTTTCTATTAATTTCATACATATTTTTTCTTTATTAGTACAGCCGGTTGAAACGGTACAAAACCACGGTTGAACCGTCAAATTTCATACCACTAAACTTTCCGATATTGTGGTCGGTACGGTTATGAAAACATTGCTTTTAAGAGGTTCGTAATCCATTTCAAAAGTGGAGAATCCAAAATTATTCACTTTTCATAAAATATAGCCAACTACGGTGAGACGTTAACCGTAAGAGGGAATGCAGTTGTATGCATTACTCGTCTCATACGCCATGTGAGCGAACATTAATAATTATGGTGCATCCATACTTTTTATCGGTCAACCATATCATTGTGTACTATACCACTAAAATATAAAAATCTCATATCATTTTAGTTTGATTTACTTGACGAATCTAAAAGAACAAACCTATACATGAAATTAAATATATAATGAAAACCTATCCTCAGTTTATGTGTTATTCTTCATATTATGATTATATTTTTCAGTTACATAATGATAAAAAAAATTTAAACAGTATTATCTACACTAACATCAGTCTAATTACACAAATAAGTTTATTATTTTTAACAAATAAATAGTATTTTCCATTAAAAAATAAAATATCTATAAAATATAGAATTGTATCACATCACAACTTAATTTTAGGTTATTTACTTTTTGAAGATATGAATTCTTATATGAAATATAATTTTACAACCGCATATAATTACTCATATATGAAGTCTAGATTTTAGGATTTCTACTTTTTAATTCTATATACGACCAATATTATCCGGTTTCATTATTAATTGAGCCGTACTTTATTTTTCTATTAATTTCATACATATTTTTTCTTTATTAGTACAGCCGGTTGAAACGGTACAAAACCACGGTTGAACCGTCAAATTTCATACCACTAAACTTTCCGATATTGTGGTCGGTACGGTTATGAAAACATTGCTTTTAAGAGGTTCGTAATCCATTTCAAAAGTGGAGAATCCAAAATTATTCACTTTTCGTAAAATATAGCCAACTACGGTGAGACGTTAACCGTAAGAGGGAATGCAGTTGTATGCATTACTGTCTCATACGCCATGTGAGCGAACATTAATAATTATGGTGCATCCATACTTTTTATCGGTCAACCATATCATTGTGTACTATACCACTAAAATATAAAAATCTCATATCATTTTAGTTTGATTTACTTGACGAATCTAAAAGAACAAACCTATACATGAAATTAAATATATAATGAAAACCTATCCTCGGTTTATGTGTTATTCTTCATATTTTGATTATATTTTTCAGTTACATAATGACAAAAAAAAATTAAACAGTATTATCTACACTAACATCAGTCTAATTACACAAATAAGTTTATTATTTTTAACAAATAAATAGTATTTTCCATTAAAAAATAAAATATCTATAAAATATAGAATTGTATCACATCACAACTTAATTTTAGGTTATTTACTTTTTGAAGATATGAATTCTTATATGAAATATAATTTTACAACCGCATATAATTACTCATATATGAAGTCTAGATTTTAGGATTTCTACTTTTTAATTCTATATACGACCAATATTATCCGGTTTCATTATTAATTGAGCCGTACTTTATTTTTCTATTAATTTCATACATATTTTTTCTTTATTAGTAAAGCCAGTTGAAACGGTACCAAACCACGGTTGAACCGTCAAATTTCATACCACTAAACTTTCCGATATTGTGGTCGGTACGGTTATGAAAACATTGCTTTTAAGAGGTTCGTAATCCATTTCAAAAGTGGAGAATCCAAAATTATTCACTTTTCATAAAATATAGCCAACTACGGTGAGACGTTAACCGTAAGAGGGAATGCAGTTGTATGCATGACTGTCTCATACGCCATGTGAGCGAACATTAATAATTACGGTGCATCCATACTTTTTATCGGTCAACCATATCATTGTGTACTATACCACTAAAATATAAAAATCTCATATCATTTTAGTTTGATTTACTTGACGAATCTAAAAGAACAAACCTATACATGAAATTAAATATATAATGAAAACCTATCCTCAGTTTATGTGTTATTCTTCATATTATGATTATATTTTTCAGTTACATAATGACAAAAAAAATTTAAACAGTATTATCTACACTAACATCAGTCTAATTACACAAATAAGTTTATTATTTTTAACAAATAAATAGTATTTTCCATTAAAAAATAAAATATCTATAAAATATAGAATTGTATCACATCACAACTTAATTTTAAGTTATTTACTTTTTGAAGATATGAATTCTTATATGAAATATAATTTTACAACCGCATATAATTACTCATATATGAAGTCTAGATTTTAGGATTTCTACTTTTTAATTCTATATACGACCAATATTATCCGGTTTCATTATTAATTGAGCCGTACTTTATTTTTCTATTAATTTCATACATATTTTTTCTTTATTAGTAAAGCCAGTTGAAACGGTACCAAACCACGGTTGAACCGTCAAATTTCATACCACTAAACTTTCCGATATTGTGGTCGGTACGGTTATGAAAACATTGCTTTTAAGAGGTTCGTAATCCATTTCAAAAGTGGAGAATCCAAAATTATTCACTTTTCATAAAATATAGCCAACTACGGTGAGACGTTAACCGTAAGAGGGAATGCAGTTGTATCCATGACTGTCTCATACGCCATGTGAGCGAACATTAATAATTATGGTGCATCCATACTTTTTATCGGTCAACCATATCATTGTGTACTATACCACTAAAATATAAAAATCTCATATCATTTTAGTTTGATTTACTTGACGAATCTAAAAGAACAAACCTATACATGAAATTAAATATATAATGAAAACCTATCCTCAATTTATGTGTTATTCTTCATATTTTGATTATATTTTTCAGTTACATAATGACAAAAAAAAATTAAACAGTATTATCTACACTAACATCGGTCTAATTACACAAATAAGTTTATTATTTTTAACAAATAAATAGTATTTTCCATTAAAAAATAAAATATCTATAAAATATAGAATTGTATCACATCACAACTTAATTTTAGGTTATTTACTTTTTGAAGATATGAATTCTTATATGAAATATAATTTTACAACCGCATATAATTACTCATATATGAAGTCTAGATTTTAGGATTTCTACTTTTTAATTCTATATACGACCAATATTATCCGGTTTCATTATTAATTGAGCCGTACTTTATTTTTCTATTAATTTCATACATATTTTTTCTTTATTAGTACAGCCAGTTGAAACGGTACAAAACCACAGTTGAACCGTCAAATTTCATACCACTAAACTTTCCGATATTGTGGTCGGAACGGTTATGAAAACATTGCTTTTAAGAGGTTCGTAATCCATTTCAAAAGTGGAGAATCCAAAATAATTCACTTTTCATAAAATATAGCCAACTACGGTGAGACGTTAACCGTAAGAGGGTATGCAGTTGTATGCATTATTGTCTCATACGCCATGTGAGCGAACATTAATAATTATGGTGCATCCATACTTTTTATCGGTCAATCATATCATTGTGTACTATACCACTAAAATATAAAAATCTCATATCATTTTAGTTTGATTTACTTGACGAATCTAAAAGAACAAACCTATACATGAAATTAAATATATAATGAAAACCTATCCTCGGTTTATGTGTTATTCTTCATATTATGATTATATTTTTCAGTTACATAATGACAAAAAAAAATTAAACAGTATTATCTACACTAACATCAGTCTAATTACACAAATAAGTTTATTATTTTTAACAAATAAATAGTATTTTCCATTAAAAAATAAAATATCTATAAAATATAGAATTGTATCACATCACAACTTAATTTTAGGTTATTTACTTTTTGAAGATATGAATTCTTATATGAAATATAATTTTACAACCGCATATAATTACTCATATATGAAGTCTAGATTTTAGGATTTCTACTTTTTAATTCTATATACGACCAATATTATCCGGTTTCATTATTAATTGAGCCGTACTTTATTTTTCTATTAATTTCATACATATTTTTTCTTTATTAGTAAAGCCAGTTGAAACGGTACCAAACCACGGTTGAACCGTCAAATTTCATACCACTAAACTTTCCGATATTGTGGTCGGTACGGTTATGAAAACATTGCTTTTAAGAGGTTCGTAATCCATTTCAAAAGTGGAGAATCCAAAATTATTCACTTTTCATAAAATATAGCCAACTACGGTGAGACGTTAACCGTAAGAGGGAATGCGGTTGTATGCATGACGTCTCATACGCCATGTGAGCGAACATTAATAATTATGGTGCATCCATACTTTTTATCGGTCAACCATATCATTGTGTACTATACCACTAAAATATAAAAATCTCATATCATTTTAGTTTGATTTACTTGACGAATCTAAAAGAACAAACCTATACATGAAATTAAATATATAATGAAAACCTATCCTCAGTTTATGTGTTATTCTTCATATTCTGATTATATTTTTCAGTTACATAATGACAAAAAAAAATTAAACAGTATTATCTACACTAACATCAGTCTAATTACACAAATAAGTTTATTATTTTTAACAAATAAATAGTATTTTCCATTAAAAAATAAAATATCTATAAAATATAGAATTGTATCACATCACAACTTAATTTTAGGTTATTTACTTTTTGAAGATATGAATTCTTATATGAAATATAATTTTACAACCGCATATAATTACTCATATATGAAGTCTAGATTTTAGGATTTCTACTTTTTAATTCTATATACGACCAATATTATCCGGTTTCATTATTAATTGAGCCGTACTTTATTTTTCTATTAATTTCATACATATTTTTTCTTTATTAGTAAAGCCAGTTGAAACGGTACCAAACCACGGTTGAACCGTCAAATTTCATACCACTAAACTTTCCGATATTGTGGTCGGTACGGTTATGAAAACATTGCTTTTAAGAGGTTCGTAATCCATTTCAAAAGTGGAGAATCCAAAATAATTCACTTTTCATAAAATATAGCCAACTACGGTGAGACGTTAACCGTAAGAGGGAATGCGGTTGTATGCATTATTGTCTCATACGCCATGTGAGCGAACATTAATAATTATGGTGCATCCATACTTTTTATCGGTCAACCATATCATTGTGTACTATACCACTAAAATATAAAAATCTCATATCATTTTAGTTTGATTTACTTGACGAATCTAAAAGAACAAACCTATACATGAAATTAAATATATAATGAAAACCTATCCTCGTTTATGTGTTATTCTTCATATTATGATTATATTTTTCAGTTACATAATGACAAAAAAAAATTAAACAGTATTATCTACACTAACATCAGTCTAATTACACAAATAAGTTTATTATTTTTAACAAATAAATAGTATTTTCCATTAAAAAATAAAATATCTATAAAATATAGAATTGTATCACATCACAACTTAATTTTAGGTTATTTACTTTTTGAAGATATGAATTCTTATATGAAATATAATTTTACAACCGCATATAATTACTCATATATGAAGTCTAGATTTTAGGATTTCTACTTTTTAATTCTATATACGACCAATATTATCCGGTTTCATTATTAATTGAGCCGTACTTTATTTTTCTATTAATTTCATACATATTTTTTCTTTATTAGTACGGCCAGTTGAAACGGTACAAAACCACGGTTGAACCGTCAAATTTCATACCACTAAACTTTCCGATATTGTGGTCGGTACGGTTATGAAAACATTGCTTTTAAGAGGTTCGTAATCCATTTCAAAAGTGGAGAATCCAAAATAATTCACTTTTCATAAAATATAGCCAACTACGGTGAGACGTTAACCGTAAGAGGGTATGCAGTTGTATGCATTACTGTCTCATACGCCATGTGAGCGAACATTAATAATTATGGTGCATCCATACTTTTTATCGGTCAACCATATCATTGTGTACTATACCACTAAAATATAAAAATCTCATATCATTTTAGTTTCATTTACTTGACGAATCTAAAAGAACAAACCTATACATGAAATTAAATATATAATGAAAACCTATCCTCAGTTTATATGTTATTCTTCATATTTTGATTATATTTTTCAGTTACATAATGAAAAAAAAATTTAAAAAGTATTATCTACACTAACATCAGTCTAATTACACAAATAAGTTTATTATTTTTAACAAATAAATAGTATTTTCCATTAAAAAATAAAATATCTATAAAATATAGAATTGTATCACATCACAACTTAATTTTAGGTTATTTACTTTTTGAAGATATAAATTCTTATATGAAATATAATTTTACAACCGCATATAATTACTCATATATGAAGTCTAGATTTTAGGATTTCTACTTTTTAATTCTATATACGACCAATATTATCCGGTTTCATTATTAATTGAGCCGTACTTTATTTTTCTATTAATTTCATACATATTTTTTCTTTATTAGTAAAGCCAGTTGAAACGGTACAAAACCACAGTTGAACCGTCAAATTTCATACCACTAAACTTTCCGATATTGTGGTCGGAACGGTTATGAAAACATTGCTTTTAAGAGGTTCGTAATCCATTTCAAAAGTGGAGAATCCAAAATTATTCACTTTTCATAAAATATAGCCAACTACGGTGAGACGTTAACCGTAAGAGGGAATGCAGTTGTATGCATTACTGTCTCATACGCCATGTGAGCGAACATTAATAATTATGGTGCATCCATACTTTTTATCGGTCAACCATATCATTGTGTACTATACCACTAAAATATAAAAATCTCATATCATTTTAGTTTGATTTACTTGACGAATCTAAAAGAACAAACCTATACATGAAATTAAATATATAATGAAAACCTATCCTCAGTTTATGTGTTATTCTTCATATTCTGATTATATTTTTCAGTTACATAATGACAAAAAAAAATTAAACAGTATTATCTACACTAACATCAGTCTAATTACACAAATAAGTTTATTATTTTTAACAAATAAATAGTATTTTCCATTAAAAAATAAAATATCTATAAAATATAGAATTGTATCACATCACAACTTAATTTTAGGTTATTTACTTTTTGAAGATATAAATTCTTATATGAAATATAATTTTACAACCGCATATAATTACTCATATATGAAGTCTAGATTTTAGGATTTCTACTTTTTAATTCTATATACGACCAATATTATCCGGTTTCATTATTAATTGAGCCATACTTTATTTTTCTATTAATTTCATACATATTTTTTCTTTATTAGTAAAGCCAGTTGAAACGGTACCAAACCACGGTTGAACCGTCAAATTTCATACCACTAAACTTTCCGATATTGTGGTCGGTACGGTTATGAAAACATTGCTTTTAAGAGGTTCGTAATCCATTTCAAAAGTGGAGAATCCAAAATTATTCACTTTTCGTAAAATATAGCCAACTACGGTGAGACGTTAACCGTAAGAGGGAATGCGAGTTGTATGCATTACCTGTCTCATACGCCATGTGAGCGAACATTAATAATTATGGTGCATCCATACTTTTTATCGGTCAACCATATCATTGTGTACTATACCACAAAAATATAAAAATCTCATATCATTTTAGTTTGATTTACTTGACGAATCTAAAAGAACAAACCTATACATGAAATTAAATATATAATGAAAACCTATCCTCAGTTTTACTGTGTTATTCTTCATATTGTGATTATATTTTTCAGTTACATAATGACAAAAAAAATTAAACAGTATTATCTACACTAACATCAGTCTAATTACACAAATAAGTTTATTATTTTTAACAAATAAATAGTATTTTCCATTAAAAAATAAAATATCTATAAAATATAGAATTGTATCACATCACAACTTAATTTTAGGTTATTTACTGTTTGAAGATATGAATTCTTATATGAAATATAATTTTACAACCGCATATAAATACTCATATATGAAGTCTAGATTTTAGGATTTCTACTTTTTAATTCTATATACGACCAATATTATCCGGTTTCATTATTAATTGAGCCGTACTTTATTTTTCTATTAATTTCATACATATTTTTTCTTTATTAGTAAAGCCAGTTGAAACGGTACCAAACCACGGTTGAACCGTCAAATTTCATACCACTAAACTTTCCGATATTGTGGTCGGTACGGTTATGAAAACATTGCTTTTAAGAGGTTCGTAATCCATTTCAAAAGTGGAGAATCCAAAATTATTCACTTTTCATAAAATATAGCCAACTACGGTGAGACGTTAACCGTAAGAGGGAATGCAGTTGTATGCATTCTTGTCTCATACGCCATGTGAGCGAACATTAATAATTATGGTGCATCCATACTTTTTATCGGTCAACCATATCATTGTGTACTATACCACTAAAATATAAAAATCTCATATCATTTTAGTTTGATTTACTTGACGAATCTAAAAGAACAAACCTATACATGAAATTAAATATATAATGAAAACCTATCCTCAGTTTATGTGTTATTCTTCATATTATGATTATATTTTTCAGTTACATAATGACAAAAAAAATTTAAAAAGTATTATCTACACTAACATCAGTCTAATTACACAAATAAGTTTATTATCTTTAACAAATAAATAGTATTTTCCATTAAAAAATAAAATATCTATAAAATATAGAATTGTATCACATCACAACTTAATTTTAGGTTATTTACTTTTTGAAGATATGAATTCTTATATGAAATATAATTTTACAACCGCATATAATTACTCATATATGAAGTCTAGATTTTAGGATTTCTACTTTTTAATTCTATATACGACCAATATTATCCGGTTTCATTATTAATTGAGCCGTACTTTATTTTTCTATTAATTTCATACATATTTTTTCTTTATTAGTACAGCCGGTTGAAACGGTACAAAACCACAGTTGAACCGTCAAATTTCATACCACTAAACTTTCCGATATTGTGGTCGGAACGGTTATGAAAACATTGCTTTTAAGAGGTTCGTAATCCATTTCAAAAGTGGAGAATCCAAAATTATTCACTTTTCATAAAATATAGCCAACTACGGTGAGACGTTAACCGTTAGAGGGAATGCGGTTGTATGCATTATCGTCTCATACGCCATGTGAGCGAACATTAATAATTACGGTGCATCCATACTTTTTATCGGTCAACCATATCATTGTGTACTATACCACTAAAATATAAAAATCTCATATCATTTTAGTTTGATTTACTTGACGAATCTAAAAGAACAAACCTATACATGAAATTAAATATATAATGAAAACCTATCCTCAGTTTATGTGTTATTCTTCATATTATGATTATATTTTTCAGTTACATAATGACAAAAAAAATTAAAAAGTATTATCTACACTAACATCAGTCTAATTACACAAATAAGTTTATTATTTTTAACAAATAAATAGTATTTTCCATTAAAAAATAAAATATCTATAAAATATAGAATTGTATCACATCACAACTTAATTTTAGGTTATTTACTTTTTGAAGATATAAATTCTTATATGAAATATAATTTTACAACCGCATATAATTACTCATATATGAAGTCTAGATTTTAGGATTTCTACTTTTTAATTCTATATACGACCAATATTATCCGGTTTCATTATTAATTGAGCCGTACTTTATTTTTCTATTAATTTCATACATATTTTTTCTTTATTAGTACAGCCAGTTGAAACGGTACAAAACCACGGTTGAACCGTCAAATTTCATACCACTAAACTTTCCGATATTGTGGTCGGTACGGTTATGAAAACATTGCTTTTAAGAGGTTCGTAATCCATTTCAAAAGTGGAGAATCCAAAATTATTCACTTTTCATAAAATATAGCCAACTACGGTGAGACGTTAACCGTAAGAGGGAATGCGGTTGTATGCATTACTCGTCTCATACGCCATGTGAGCGAACATTAATAATTATGGTGCATCCATACTTTTTATCGGTCAACCATATCATTGTGTACTATACCACTAAAATATAAAAATCTCATATCATTTTAGTTTGATTTACTTGACGAATCTAAAAGAACAAACCTATACATGAAATTAAATATATAATGAAAACCTATCCTCAGTTTATGTGTTATTCTTCATATTATGATTATATTTTTCAGTTACATAATGACAAAAAAAATTTAAACAGTATTATCTACACTAACATCAGTCTAATTACACAAATAAGTTTATTATTTTTAACAAATAAATAGTATTTTCCATTAAAAAATAAAATATCTATAAAATATAGAATTGTATCACATCACAACTTAATTTTAGGTTATTTACTTTTTGAAGATATAAATTCTTATATGAAATATAATTTTACAACCGCATATAATTACTCATATATGAAGTCTAGATTTTAGGATTTCTACTTTTTAATTCTATATACGACCAATATTATCCGGTTTCATTATTAATTGAGCCGTACTTTATTTTTCTATTAATTTCATACATATTTTTTCTTTATTAGTAAAGCCAGTTGAAACGGTACCAAACCACGGTTGAACCGTCAAATTTCATACCACTAAACTTTCCGATATTGTGGTCGGTACGGTTATGAAAACATTGCTTTTAAGAGGTTCGTAATCCATTTCAAAAGTGGAGAATCCAAAATTATTCACTTTTCATAAAATATAGCCAACTACGGTGAGACGTTAACCGTAAGAGGGAATGCAGTTGTATGCATTACTTGTCTCATACGCCATGTGAGCGAACATTAATAATTATGGTGCATCCATACTTTTTATCGGTCAACCATATCATTGTGTACTATACCACTAAAATATAAAAATCTCATATCATTTTAGTTTGATTTACTTGACGAATCTAAAAGAACAAACCTATACATGAAATTAAATATATAATGAAAACCTATCCTCAGTTTATGTGTTATTCTTCATATTATGATTATATTTTTCAGTTACATAATGACAAAAAAAATTTAAACAGTATTATCTACACTAACATCAGTCTAATTACACAAATAAGTTTATTATTTTTAACAAATAAATAGTATTTTCCATTAAAAAATAAAATATCTATAAAATATAGAATTGTATCACATCACAACTTAATTTTAGGTTATTTACTTTTTGAAGATATAAATTCTTATATGAAATATAATTTTACAACCGCATATAATTACTCATATATGAAGTCTAGATTTTAGGATTTCTACTTTTTAATTCTATATACGACCAATATTATCCGGTTTCATTATTAATTGAGCCGTACTTTATTTTTCTATTAATTTCATACATATTTTTTCTTTATTAGTACAGCCGGTTGAAACGGTACAAAACCACGGTTGAACCGTCAAATTTCATACCACTAAACTTTCCGATATTGTGGTCGGTACGGTTATAAAAACATTGCTTTTAAGAGGTTCGTAATCCATTTCAAAAGTGGAGAATCCAAAATTATTCACTTTTCATAAAATATAGCCAACTACGGTGAGACGTTAACCGTAAGAGGGAATGCGGTTGTATGCATGATCGTCTCATACGCCATGTGAGCGAACATTAATAATTACGGTGCATCCATACTTTTTATCGGTCAACCATATCATTGTGTACTATACCACAAAAATATAAAAATCTCATATCATTTTAGTTTGATTTACTTGACGAATCTAAAAGAACAAACCTATACATGAAATTAAATATATAATGAAAACCTATCCTCAGTTTATGTGTTATTCTTCATATTATGATTATATTTTTCAGTTACATAATGACAAAAAAAATTTAAACAGTATTATCTACACTAACATCGAGTCTAATTACACAAATAAGTTTATTATTTTTAACAAATAAATAGTATTTTCCATTAAAAAATAAAATATCTATAAAATATAGAATTGTATCACATCACAACTTAATTTTAGGTTATTTACTTTTTGAAGATATAAATTCTTATATGAAATATAATTTTACAACCGCATATAATTACTCATATATGAAGTCTAGATTTTAGGATTTCTACTTTTTAATTCTATATACGACCAATATTATCCGGTTTCATTATTAATTGAGCCGTACTTTATTTTTCTATTAATTTCATACATATTTTTTCTTTATTTGTACAGCCGGTTGAAACGGTACAAAACCACGGTTGAACCGTCAAATTTCATACCACTAAACTTTCCGATATTGTGGTCGGTACGGTTATGAAAACATTGCTTTTAAGAGGTTCGTAATCCATTTCAAAAGTGGAGAATCCAAAATTATTCACTTTTCGTAAAATATAGCCAACTACGGTGAGACGTTAACCGTAATAGGGAATGCGATTGTATGCATGACTTGTCTCATACGCCATGTGAGCGAACATTAATAATTACGGTGCATCCATACTTTTTATCGGTCAACCATATCATTGTGTACTATACCACTAAAATATAAAAATCTCATATCATTTTAGTTTGATTTACTTGACGAATCTAAAAGAACAAACCTATACATGAAATTAAATATATAATGAAAACCTATCCTCGGTTTATGTGTTATTCTTCATATTCTGATTATATTTTTCAGTTACATAATTGACAAAAAAAAATTAAACAGTATTATCTATACTAACATCAGTCTAATTACACAAATAAGTTTATTATTTTTAACAAATAAATAGTATTTTCCATTAAAAAATAAAATATCTATAAAATATAGAATTGTATCACATCACAACTTAATTTTAGGTTATTTACTTTTTGAAGATATAAATTCTTATATGAAATATAATTTTACAACCGCATATAATTACTCATATATGAAGTCTAGATTTTAGGATTTCTACTTTTTAATTCTATATACGACCAATATTATCCGGTTTCATTATTAATTGAGCCGTACTTTATTTTTCTATTAATTTCATACATATTTTTTCTTTATTAGTACAGCCGGTTGAAACGGTACAAAACCACGGTTGAACCGTCAAATTTCATACCACTAAACTTTCCGATATTGTGGTCTGTACGGTTATAAAAACATTGCTTTTAAGAGGTTCCTAAACCTTTTCAAAAGTGGAGAATCCAAAATTATTCACTTTTCATAAAATATAGCCAACTACGATGAGACGTTAACCGTAAGAGGGAATGCAGTTGTATGCATACTTGTCTCATACGCCATGTGAGCGAACATTAATAATTACGGTGCATCCATACTTTTTATCGGTCAACCATATCATTGTGTACTATACCACTAAAATATAAAAATCTCATATCATTTTAGTTTGATTTACTTGACGAATCTAAAAGAACAAACCTATACATGAAATTAAATATATAATGAAAACCTATCCTCAGTTTATGTGTTATTCTTCATATTCTGATTATATTTTTCAGTTACATAATGACAAAAAAAAATTAAACAGTATTATCTACACTAACATCAGTCTAATTACACAAATAAGTTTATTATTTTTAACAAATAAATAGTATTTTCCATTAAAAAATAAAATATCTATAAAATATAGAATTGTATCACATCACAACTTAATTTTAGGTTATTTACTTTTTGAAGATATAAATTCTTATATGAAATATAATTTTACAACCGCATATAATTACTCATATATGAAGTCTAGATTTTAGGATTTCTACTTTTTAATTCTATATACGACCAATATTATCCGGTTTCATTATTAATTGAGCCGTACTTTATTTTTCTATTAATTTCATACATATTTTTTCTTTATTAGTACAGCCAGTTGAAACGGTACAAAACCACGGTTGAACCGTCAAATTTCATACCACTAAACTTTCCGATATTGTGCTCGGTACGGTTATGAAAACATTGCTTTTAAGAGGTTCGTAATCCATTTCAAAAGTGGAGAATCCAAAATTATTCACTTTTCGTAAAATATGGCCAACTACGGTGAGACGTTAACCGTAATAGGGAATGCAGTTGTATGCATGACTGTCTCATACGCCATGTGAGCGAACATTAATAATTACGGTGCTTCCATACTTTTTATCGGTCAACCATATCATTGTGTACTATACCACTAAAATATAAAAATCTCATATCATTTTAGTTTGATTTACTTGACGAATCTAAAAGAACAAACCTATACATGAAATTAAATATATAATGAAAACCTATCCTCAGTTTATGTGTTATTCTTCATATTCTGATTATATTTTTCAGTTACATAATGAAAAAAAAAAATTAAACAGTATTATCTATACTAAAATCAGTCTAATTACACAAATAAGTTTATTATTTTTAACAAATAAATAGTATTTTCCATTAAAAAATAAAATATCTATAAAATATAGAATTGTATCACATCACAACTTAATTTTAGGTTATTTACTTTTTGAAGATATGAATTCTTATATGAAATATAATTTTACAACCGCATATAATTACTCATATATGAAGTCTAGATTTTAGGATTTCTACTTTTTAATTCTATATACGACCAATATTATCCGGTTTCATTATTAATTGAGCCGTACTTTATTTTTCTATTAATTTCATACATATTTTTTCTTTATTAGTAAAGCCAGTTGAAACGGTACCAAACCACGGTGGAACCATCAAATTTCATACCACTAAACTTTCCGATATTGTGGTCGGTACGGTTATGAAAACATTGCTTTTAAGAGGTTCGTAATCCATTTCAAAAGTGGAGAATCGAAAATTATTCACTTTTCATAAAATATAGACAACTACGATAAGACGTTAACCGTACGAGGGAATGCAGTTGTATGCATGACTGTCTCATACGCCATGTGAGCGAACATTAATAATTACGGTGCATCCATACTTTTTATCGGTCAACCATATCATTGTGTACTATACTACTAAAATATAAAAATCTCATATCATTTTAGTTTGATTTACTTGACGAATCTAAAAGAACAAACCTATACATGAAATTAAATATATAATGAAAACCTATCCTCAGTTTATGTGTTATTCTTCATATTATGATTATATTTTTCAGTTACATATTGAAAAAAAAATTAAACAGTATTATCTATACTAAAATAAGTCTAATTACACAAATAAGTTTATTATTTTTAACAAATAAATAGTATTTTCCATTAAAAAATAAAATATCTATAAAATATAGAATTGTATCACAGCACAACTTAATTTTAGGTTATATACTTTTTTGAAGATATAAATTCTTATATGAAATATAATTTTACAACCGCATATAATTACTCATATATGAAGTCTAGATTTTAGGATTTCTACTTTTTAATTCTATATACGACCAATATTATCCGGTTTCATTATTAATTGAGCCGTACTTTATTTTTCTATTAATTTCATACATATTTTTCTTTATTAGTACAGCCAGTTGAAACGGTACAAAACCACGGTTGAACCATCAAATTTCATACCACTAAACTTTCCGATATTGTGGTCGGTACGGTTATGAAAACATTGCTTTTAAGAGGTTCGTAATCCATTTCAAAAGTGGAGAATCCAAAATTATTCACTTTTCGTAAAATATAGACAACTACGATGAGACGTTAACCGTAAGAGGGAATGCGATTGTATGCATGATCGTCTCATACGCCATGTGAGCGAACATTAATAATTACGGTGCATCCATACTTTTTATCGGTCAACCATATCATTGTGTACTATACCACTAAAATATAAAAATCTCATATCATTTTAGTTTGATTTACTTGACGAATCTAAAAGAACAAACCTATACATGAAATTAAATATATAATGAAAACCTATCCTCGGTTTATGTGTTATTCTTCATATTATGATTATATTTTTCAGTTACATATTGACAAAAAAAAATTAAACAGTATTATCTATACTAACATCAGTCTAATTACACAAATAAGTTTATTATTTTTAACAAATAAATAGTATTTTCCATTAAAAAATAAAATATCTATAAAATATAGAATTGTATCACATCACAACTTAATTTTAGGTTATTTACTTTTTGAAGATATAAATTCTTATATGAAATATAATTTTACAACCGCATATAATTACTCATATATGAAGTCTAGATTTTAGGATTTCTACTTTTTAATTCTATATACGACCAATATTATCCGGTTTCATTATTAATTGAGCCGTACTTTATTTTTCTATTAATTTCATACATATTTTTTCTTTATTAGTACAGCCAGTTGAAACGGTACAAAACCACGGTTGAACCGTCAAATTTCATACCACTAAACTTTCCGATATTGTGGTCGGTACGGTTATGAAAACATTGCTTTTAAGAGGTTCGTAATCCATTTCAAAAGTGGAGAATCGAAAATTATTCACTTTTCATAAAATATAGACAACTACGGTGAGACGTTAACCGTACGAGGGAATGCAGTTGTATGCATGACTGTCTCATACGCCATGTGAGCGAACATTAATAATTACGGTGCATCCATACTTTTTATCGGTCAACCATATCATTGTGTACTATACCACTAAAATATAAAAATCTCATATCATTTTAGTTTGATTTACTTGACGAATCTAAAAGAACAAACCTATACATGAAATTAAATATATAATGAAAACCTATCCTCAGTTTATGTGTTATTCTTCATATTCTGATTATATTTTTCAGTTACATAATGACAAAAAAAAATTAAACAGTATTATCTATACTAACATCAGTCTAATTACACAAATAAGTTTATTATTTTTAACAAATAAATAGTATTTTCCATTAAAAAATAAAATATCTATAAAATATAGAATTGTATCACATCACAACTTAATTTTAGGTTATTTACTTTTTGAAGATATAAATTCTTATATGAAATATAATTTTACAACCGCATATAAATACTCATATATGAAGTCTAGATTTTAGGATTTCTACTTTTTAATTCTATATACGACCAATATTATCCGTTTTCATTATTAATTGAGCCGTACTTTATTTTTCTATTAATTTCATACATATTTTTTCTTTATTAGTACAGCCAGTTGAAACGGTACAAAACCACGGTTGAACCGTCAAATTTCATACCACTAAACTTTCCGATATTGTGGTCGGTACGGTTATGAAAACATTGCTTTTAAGAGGTTCGTAATCCATTTCAAAAGTGGAGAATCCAAAATTATTCACTTTTCGTAAAATATAGACAACTACGATAAGACGTTAACCGTACGAGGGAATGCAGTTGTATGCATGACTGTCTCATACGCCATGTGAGCGAACATTAATAATTACGGTGCATCCATACTTTTTATCGGTCAACCATATCATTGTGTACTATACCACTAAAATATAAAAATCTCATATCATTTTAGTTTGATTTACTTGACGAATCTAAAAGAACAAACCTATACATGAAATTAAATATATAATGAAAACCTATCCTCAGTTTATGTGTTATTCTTCATATTCTGATTATATTTTTCAGTTACATATTGACAAAAAAAAATTAAACAGTATTATCTATACTAACATCAGTCTAATTACACAAATAAGTTTATTATTTTTAACAAATAAATAGTATTTTCCATTAAAAAATAAAATATCTATAAAATATAGAATTGTATCACATCACAACTTAATTTTAGGTTATTTACTTTTTGAAGATATAAATTCTTATATGAAATATAATTTTACAACCGCATATAAATACTCATATATGAAGTCTAGATTTTAGGATTTCTACTTTTTAATTCTATATACGACCAATATTATCCGTTTTCATTATTAATTGAGCCGTACTTTATTTTTCTATTAATTTCATACATATTTTTTCTTTATTAGTGCAGCCAGTTGAAACGGTACAAAACCACGGTTGAACCGTCAAATTTCATACCACTAAACTTTCCGATATTGTGGTCGGTACGGTTATGAAAACATTGCTTTTAAGAGGTTCGTAATCCATTTCAAAAGTGGAGAATCGAAAATTATTCACTTTTCATAAAATATAGACAACTACGATAAGACGTTAACCGTACGAGGGAATGCAGTTGTATGCATGACTGTCTCATACGCCATGTGAGCGAACATTAATAATTACGGTGCATCCATACTTTTTATCGGTCAACCATATCATTGTGTACTATACTACTAAAATATAAAAATCTCATATCATTTTAGTTTGATTTACTTGACGAATCTAAAAGAACAAACCTATACATGAAATTAAATATATAATGAAAACCTATCCTCGGTTTATGTGTTATTCTTCATATTCTGATTATATTTTTCAGTTACATATTGACAAAAAAAAATTAAACAGTATTATCTACACTAACATCGGTCTAATTACACAAATAAGTTTATTATTTTTAACAAATAAATAGTATTTTCCATTAAAAAATAAAATATCTATAAAATATAGAATTGTATCACATCACAACTTAATTTTAGGTTATTTACTTTTTGAAGATATAAATTCTTATATGAAATATAATTTTACAACCGCATATAAATACTCATATATGAAGTCTAGATTTTAGGATTTCTACTTTTTAATTCTATATACGACCAATATTATCCGTTTTCATTATTAATTGAGCCGTACTTTATTTTTCTATTAATTTCATACATATTTTTTCTTTATTAGTACAGCCAGTTGAAACGGTACAAAACCACGGTTGAACCGTCAAATTTCATACCACTAAACTTTCCGATATTGTGGTCGGTACGGTTATGAAAACATTGCTTTTAAGAGGTTCGTAATCCATTTCAAAAGTGGAGAATCGAAAATTATTCACTTTTCATAAAATATAGACAACTACGGTGAGACGTTAACCGTACGAGGGAATGCAGTTGTATGCATGACTCGTCTCATACGCCATGTGAGCGAACATTAATAATTACGGTGCATCCATACTTTTTATCGGTCAACCATATCATTGTGTACTATACTACTAAAATATAAAAATCTCATATCATTTTAGTTTGATTTACTTGACGAATCTAAAAGAACAAACCTATACATGAAATTAAATATATAATGAAAACCTATCCTCAGTTTATGTGTTATTCTTCATATTCTGATTATATTTTTCAGTTACATATTGACAAAAAAAAATTAAACAGTATTATCTATACTAAAATCGGTCTAATTACACAAATAAGTTTATTATTTTTAACAAATAAATAGTATTTTCCATTAAAAAAATAAAATATCTATAAAATATAGAATTGTATCACATCACAACTTAATTTTAGGTTATTTACTTTTTGAAGATATAAATTCTTATATGAAATATAATTTTACAACCGCATATAAATACTCATATATGAAGTCTAGATTTTAGGATTTCTACTTTATAATTCTATATACGACCAATATTATCCGTTTTCATTATTAATTGAGCCGTACTTTATTTTTCTATTACTTTCATACATATTTTTTCTTTATTAGTACAGCCAGTTGAAACGGTACAAAACCACGGTTGAACCGTCAAATTTCATACCACTAAACTTTCCGATATTGTGCTCGGTACGGTTATGAAAACATTGCTTTTAAGAGGTTCGTAATCCATTTCAAAAGTGGAGAATCCAAAATTATTCACTTTTCATAAAATATAGACAACTACGGTGAGACGTTAACCGTACGAGGGAATGCAGTTGTATGCATGATCGTCTCATACGCCATGTGAGCGAACATTAATAATTACGGTGCATCCATACTTTTTATCGGTCAACCATATCATTGTGTACTATACTACTAAAATATAAAAATCTCATATCATTTTAGTTTGATTTACTTGACGAATCTAAAAGAACAAACCTATACATGAAATTAAATATATAATGAAAACCTATCCTCAGTTTATGTGTTATTCTTCATATTCTGATTATATTTTTCAGTTACATATTGACAAAAAAAAATTAAACAGTATTATCTATACTAACATCAGTCTAATTACACAAATAAGTTTATTATTTTTAACAAATAAATAGTATTTTCCATTAAAAAATAAAATATCTATAAAATATAGAATTGTATCACATCACAACTTAATTTTAGGTTATTTACTTTTTGAAGATATAAATTCTTATATGAAATATAATTTTACAACCGCATATAAATACTCATATATGAAGTCTAGATTTTAGGATTTCTACTTTTAATTCTATATACGACCAATATTATCCGTTTTCATTATTAATTGAGCCGTACTTTATTTTTCTATTAATTTCATACATATTTTTTCTTTATTAGTACGGCCGGTTGAAACGGTACAAAACCACGGTTGAACCGTCAAATTTCATACCACTAAACTTTCCGATATTGTGGTCGGTACGGTTATGAAAACATTGCTTTTAAGAGGTTCGTAATCCATTTCAAAAGTGGAGAATCGAAAATTATTCACTTTTCATAAAATATAGACAACTACGGTGAGACGTTAACCGTACGAGGGAATGCAGTTGTATGCATGATCGTCTCATACGCCATGTGAGCGAACATTAATAATTACGGTGCATCCATACTTTTTATCGGTCAACCATATCATTGTGTACTATACTACTAAAATATAAAAATCTCATATCATTTTAGTTTGATTTACTTGACGAATCTAAAAGAACAAACCTATACATGAAATTAAATATATAATGAAAACCTATCCTCAGTTTATGTGTTATTCTTCATATTCTGATTATATTTTTCAGTTACATAATGACAAAAAAAAATTAAATAGTATTATCTACACTAACATCAGTCTAATTACACAAATAAGTTTATTTATTTTTAACAAATAAATAGTATTTTCCATTAAAAAATAAAATATCTATAAAATATAGAATTGTATCACATCACAACTTAATTTTAGGTTATTTACTTTTTGAAGATATAAATTCATATATGAAATATAATTTTACAACCGCATATAAATACTCATATATGAAGTCTAGATTTTAGGATTTCTACTTTATAATTCTATATACGACCAATATTATCCGTTTTCATTATTAATTGAGCCGTACTTTATTTTTCTATTACTTTCATACATATTTTTTCTTTATTAGTACAGCCAGGTTAAACGGTACAAAACCACGGTTGAACTGTCAAATTTCATACCACTAAACTTTCCGATATTGTGCTCGGTACGGTTATGAAAACATTGCTTTTAAGAGGTTCGTAATCCATTTCAAAAGTGGAGAATCCAAAATTATTCACTTTTCGTAAAATATAGCCAACTACGGTGAGACGTTAACCGTAAGAGGGAATGCAATTGTATGCATGACTGTCTCATACGCCATGTGAGCGAACATTAATAATTACGGTGCATCCATACTTTTTATCGGTCAACCATATCATTGTGTACTATACCACAAAAATATAAAAATCTCATATCATTTTAGTTTGATTTACTTGACGAATCTAAAAGAACAAACCTATACATGAAATTAAATATATAATGAAAACCTATCCTCAGTTTATGTGTTATTCTTCATATTCTGATTATATTTTTCAGTTACATATTGACAAAAAAAAATTAAACAGTATTATCTATACTAACATCAGTCTAATTACACAAATAAGTTTATTATTTTTAACAAATAAATAGTATTTTCCATTAAAAAATAAAATATCTATAAAATATAGAATTGTATCACATCACAACTTAATTTTAGGTTATTTACTTTTTGAAGATATAAATTCTTATATGAAATATAATTTTACAACCGCATATAAATACTCATATATGAAGTCTAGATTTTAGGATTTCTACTTTTTAATTCTATATACGACCAATATTATCCGTTTTCATTATTAATTGAGCCGTACTTTATTTTTCTATTAATTTCATACATATTTTTTCTTTATTAGTACAGCCAGTTGAAACGGTACAAAACCACGGTTGAACCGTCAAATTTCATACCACTAAACTTTCCGATATTGTGGTCGGTACGGTTATGAAAACATTGCTTTTAAGAGGTTCGTAATCCATTTCAAAAGTGGAGAATCCAAAATTATTCACTTTTCATAAAATATAGCCAACTACGGTGAGACGTTAACCGTAAGAGGGAATGCAATTGTATGCATGATCGTCTCATACGCCATGTGAGCGAACATTAATAATTACGGTGCATCCATACTTTTTATCGGTCAACCATATCATTGTGTACTATACCACTAAAATATAAAAATCTCATATCATTTTAGTTTGATTTACTTGACGAATCTAAAAGAACAAACCTATACATGAAATTAAATATATAATGAAAACCTATCCTCAGTTTATGTGTTATTCTTCATATTCTGATTATATTTTTCAGTTACATAATGACAAAAAAAATTAAACAGTATTATCTATACTAACATCAGTCTAATTACACAAATAAGTTTATTATTTTTAACAAATAAATAGTATTTTCCATTAAAAAATAAAATATCTATAAAATATAGAATTGTATCACATCACAACTTAATTTTAGGTTATTTACTTTTTGAAGATATAAATTCATATATGAAATATAATTTTACAACCGCATATAAATACTCATATATGAAGTCTAGATTTTAGGATTTCTACTTTATAATTCTATATACGACCAATATTATCCGTTTTCATTATTAATTGAGCCGTACTTTATTTTTCTATTACTTTCATACATATTTTTTCTTTATTAGTACAGCCAGGTTAAACGGTACAAAACCACGGTTGAACTGTCAAATTTCATACCACTAAACTTTCCGATATTGTGCTCGATACGGTTATGAAAACATTGCTTTTAAGAGGTTCGTAATCCATTTCAAAAGTGGAGAATCCAAAATTATTCACTTTTCGTAAAATATAGCCAACTACGGTGAGACGTTAACCGTAAGAGGGAATGCAATTGTATGCATGATCGTCTCATACGCCATGTGAGCGAACATTAATAATTACGGTGCATCCATACTTTTTATCGGTCAACCATATCATTGTGTACTATACCACAAAAATATAAAAATCTCATATCATTTTAGTTTGATTTACTTGACGAATCTAAAAGAACAAACCTATACATGAAATTAAATATATAATGAAAACCTATCCTCAGTTTTACTGTGTTATTCTTCATATTCTGATTATATTTTTCAGTTACATATTGACAAAAAAAAAATTAAACAGTATTATCTATACTAACATCAGTCTAATTACACAAATAAGTTTATTATTTTTAACAAATAAATAGTATTTTCCATTAAAAAATAAAATATCTATAAAATATAGAATTGTATCACATCACAACTTAATTTTAGGTTATTTACTTTTTGAAGATATAAATTCTTATATGAAATATAATTTTACAACCGCATATAAATACTCATATATGAAGTCTAGATTTTAGGATTTCTACTTTTTAATTCTATATACGACCAATATTATCCGTTTTCATTATTAATTGAGCCGTACTTTATTTTTCTATTAATTTCATACATATTTTTTCTTTATTAGTACAGCCAGTTGAAACGGTACAAAACCACGGTTGAACTGTCAAATTTCATACCACTAAACTTTCCGATATTGTGCTCGATACGGTTATGAAAACATTGCTTTTAAGAGGTTCGTAATCCATTTCAAAAGTGGAGAATCCAAAATTATTCACTTTTCGTAAAATATAGCCAACTACGGTGAGACGTTAACCGTAAGAGGGAATGCAATTGTATGCATGACTGTCTCATACGCCATGTGAGCGAACATTAATAATTACGGTGCATCCATACTTTTTATCGGTCAACCATATCATTGTGTACTATACCACAAAAATATAAAAATCTCATATCATTTTAGTTTGATTTACTTGACGAATCTAAAAGAACAAACCTATACATGAAATTAAATATATAATGAAAACCTATCCTCAGTTTATGTGTTATTCTTCATATTCTGATTATATTTTTCAGTTACATATTGACAAAAAAAAATTAAACAGTATTATCTATACTAACATCAGTCTAATTACACAAATAAGTTTATTATTTTTAACAAATAAATAGTATTTTCCATTAAAAAATAAAATATCTATAAAATATAGAATTGTATCACATCACAACTTAATTTTAGGTTATTTACTTTTTGAAGATATAAATTCTTATATGAAATATAATTTTACAACCGCATATAAATACTCATATATGAAGTCTAGATTTTAGGATTTCTACTTTATAATTCTATATACGACCAATATTATCCGTTTTCATTATTAATTGAGCCGTACTTTATTTTTCTATTAATTTCATACATATTTTTTCTTTATTAGTACAGCCGGAGTTGAAACGGTACAAAACCACGGTTGAACTGTCAAATTTCATACCACTAAACTTTCCGATATTGTGCTCGATACGGTTATGAAAACATTGCTTTTAAGAGGTTCGTAATCCATTTCAAAAGTGGAGAATCCAAAATTATTCACTTTTCGTAAAATATAGCCAACTACGGTGAGACGTTAACCGTAAGAGGGAATGCAATTGTATGCATGATCGTCTCATACGCCATGTGAGCGAACATTAATAATTACGGTGCATCCATACTTTTTATCGGTCAACCATATCATTGTGTACTATACTACTAAAATATAAAAATCTCATATCATTTTAGTTTGATTTACTTGACGAATCTAAAAGAACAAACCTATACATGAAATTAAATATATAATGAAAACCTATCCTCAGTTTATGTGTTATTCTTCATATTCTGATTATATTTTTCAGTTACATAATGACAAAAAAAAATTAAATAGTATTATCTACACTAACATCAGTCTAATTACACAAATAAGTTTATTTATTTTTAACAAATAAATAGTATTTTCCATTAAAAAATAAAATATCTATAAAATATAGAATTGTATCACATCACAACTTAATTTTAGGTTATTTACTTTTTGAAGATATAAATTCATATATGAAATATAATTTTACAACCGCATATAAATACTCATATATGAAGTCTAGATTTTAGGATTTCTACTTTATAATTCTATATACGACCAATATTATCCGTTTTCATTATTAATTGAGCCGTACTTTATTTTTCTATTACTTTCATACATATTTTTTCTTTATTAGTACAGCCAGGTTAAACGGTACAAAACCACGGTTGAACTGTCAAATTTCATACCACTAAACTTTCCGATATTGTGCTCGATACGGTTATGAAAACATTGCTTTTAAGAGGTTCGTAATCCATTTCAAAAGTGGAGAATCCAAAATTATTCACTTTTCGTAAAATATAGCCAACTACGGTGAGACGTTAACCGTAAGAGGGAATGCAATTGTATGCATGATCGTCTCATACGCCATGTGAGCGAACATTAATAATTACGGTGCATCCATACTTTTTATCGGTCAACCATATCATTGTGTACTATACCACAAAAATATAAAAATCTCATATCATTTTAGTTTGATTTACTTGACGAATCTAAAAGAACAAACCTATACATGAAATTAAATATATAATGAAAACCTATCCTCAGTTTATGTGTTATTCTTCATATTCTGATTATATTTTTCAGTTACATATTGACAAAAAAATAATTAAACAGTATTATCTATACTAACATCAGTCTAATTACACAAATAAGTTTATTATTTTTAACAAATAAATAGTATTTTCCATTAAAAATAAAATATCTATAAAATATAGAATTGTATCACATCACAACTTAATTTTAGGTTATTTACTTTTTGAAGATATAAATTCTTATATGAAATATAATTTTACAACCGCATATAAATACTCATATATGAAGTCTAGATTTTAGGATTTCTACTTTTTAATTCTATATACGACCAATATTATCCGTTTTCATTATTAATTGAGCCATACTTTATTTTTCTATTAATTTCATACATATTTTTTCTTTATTAGTACGGCCGGTTGAAACGGTACAAAACCACGGTTGAACTGTCAAATTTCATACCACTAAACTTTCCGATATTGTGCTCGATACGGTTATGAAAACATTGCTTTTAAGAGGTTCGTAATCCATTTCAAAAGTGGAGAATCCAAAATTATTCACTTTTCGTAAAATATAGCCAACTACGGTGAGACGTTAACCGTAAGAGGGAATGCAATTGTATGCATGATCGTCTCATACGCCATGTGAGCGAACATTAATAATTACGGTGCATCCATACTTTTTATCGGTCAACCATATCATTGTGTACTATACCACAAAAATATAAAAATCTCATATCATTTTAGTTTGATTTACTTGACGAATCTAAAAGAACAAACCTATACATGAAATTAAATATATAATGAAAACCTATCCTCAGTTTATGTGTTATTCTTCATATTCTGATTATATTTTTCAGTTACATATTGACAAAAAAAAATTAAACAGTATTATCTATACTAACATCAGTCTAATTACACAAATAAGTTTATTATTTTTAACAAATAAATAGTATTTTCCATTAAAAAATAAAATATCTATAAAATATAGAATTGTATCACATCACAACTTAATTTTAGGTTATTTACTTTTTGAAGATATAAATTCTTATATCAAATATAATTTTACAACCGCATATAAATACTCATATATGAAGTCAAGATTTTAGGATTTCTACTTTATAATTCTATATACGACCAATATTATCCGTTTTCATTATTAATTGAGCCGTACTTTATTTTTCTATTAATTTCATACATATTTTTTCTTTATTAGTGCAGCCAGTTGAAACGGTACAAAACCACGGTTGAACCGTCAAATTTCATACCACTAAACTTTCCGATATTGTGCTCGATACGGTTATGAAAACATTGCTTTTAAGAGGTTCGTAATCCATTTCAAAAGTGGAGAATCCAAAATTATTCACTTTTCGTAAAATATAGCCAACTACGGTGAGACGTTAACCGTAAGAGGGAATGCAATTGTATGCATGATCGTCTCATACGCCATGTGAGCGAACATTAATAATTACGGTGCATCCATACTTTTTATCGGTCAACCATATCATTGTGTACTATACCACAAAAATATAAAAATCTCATATCATTTTAGTTTGATTTACTTGACGAATCTAAAAGAACAAACCTATACATGAAATTAAATATATAATGAAAACCTATCCTCGGTTTATGTGTTATTCTTCATATTCTGATTATATTTTTCAGTTACATAATGACAAAAAAAAATTAAACAGTATTATCTATACTAACATCAGTCTAATTACACAAATAAGTTTATTATTTTTAACAAATAAATAGTATTTTCCATTAAAAAATAAAATATCTATAAAATATAGAATTGTATCACATCACAACTTAATTTTAGGTTATTTACTTTTTGAAGATATAAATTCTTATATCAAATATAATTTTACAACCGCATATAAATACTCATATATGAAGTCTAGATTTTAGGATTTCTACTTTATAATTCTATATACGACCAATATTATCCGTTTTCATTATTAATTGAGCCGTACTTTATTTTTCTATTAATTTCATACATATTTTTTCTTTATTAGTACAGCCAGTTGAAACGGTACAAAACCACGGTTGAACCGTCAAATTTCATACCACTAAACTTTCCGATATTGTGCTCGGTACGGTTATGAAAACATTGCTTTTAAGAGGTTCGTAATCCATTTCAAAAGTGGAGAATCCAAAATTATTCACTTTTCGTAAAATATGGCCAACTACGGTGAGACGTTAACCGTAATAGGGAATGCAGTTGTATGCATGATCGTCTCATACGCCATGTGAGCGAACATTAATAATTACGGTGCATCCATACTTTTTATCGGTCAACCATATCATTGTGTACTATACCACTAAAATATAAAAATCTCATATCATTTTAGTTTGATTTACTTGACGAATCTAAAAGAACAAACCTATACATGAAATTAAATATATAATGAAAACCTATCCTCAGTTTATGTGTTATTCTTCATATTCTGATTATATTTTTCAGTTACATATTGACAAAAAAAAATTAAACAGTATTATCTATACTAACATCAGTCTAATTACACAAATAAGTTTATTATTTTTAACAAATAAATAGTATTTTCCATTAAAAATAAAATATCTATAAAATATAGAATTGTATCACATCACAACTTAATTTTAGGTTATTTACTTTTTGAAGATATAAATTCTTATATGAAATATAATTTTACAACCGCATATAAATACTCATATATGAAGTCTAGATTTTAGGATTTCTACTTTTTAATTCTATATACGACCAATATTATCCATTTTCATTATTAATTCAGCCATACTTTATTTTTTTATTAATTTCATACATATTTTTTCTTTATTAGTGCAGCCAGTTGAAACGGTACAAAACCACGGTTGAACCGTCAAATTTCATACCACTAAACTTTCCGATATTGTGGTCGGTACGGTTATGAAAACATTGCTTTTAAGAGGTTCGTAATCCATTTCAAAAGTGGAGAATCGAAAATTATTCACTTTTCATAAAATATAGACAACTACGATAAGACGTTAACCGTACGAGGGAATGCAGTTGTATGCATGACTGTCTCATACGCCATGTGAGCGAACATTAATAATTACGGTGCATCCATACTTTTTATCGGTCAACCATATCATTGTGTACTATACCACTAAAATATAAAAATCTCATATCATTTTAGTTTGATTTACTTGACGAATCTAAAAGAACAAACCTATACATGAAATTAAATATATAATGAAAACCTATCCTCAGTTTATGTGTTATTCTTCATATTCTGATTATATTTTTCAGTTACATAATGACAAAAAAAAATTAAACAGTATTATCTATACTAAAATCGGTCTAATTACACAAATAAGTTTATTATTTTTAACAAATAAATAGTATTTTCCATTAAAAAAATAAAATATCTATAAAATATAGAATTGTATCACATCACAACTTAATTTTAGGTTATTTACTTTTTGAAGATATAAATTCTTATATCAAATATAATTTTACAACCGCATATAAATACTCATATATGAAGTCTAGATTTTAGGATTTCTACTTTATAATTCTATATACGACCAATATTATCCGTTTTCATTATTAATTGAGCCGTACTTTATTTTTCTATTAATTTCATACATATTTTTTCTTTATTAGTACGGCCCGGTTGAAACGGTACAAAACCACGGTTGAACCGTCAAATTTCATACCACTAAACTTTCCGATATTGTGCTCGGTACGGTTATGAAAACATTGCTTTTAAGAGGTTCGTAATCCATTTCAAAAGTGGAGAATCCAAAATTATTCACTTTTCGTAAAATATAGCCAACTACGGTGAGACGTTAACCGTAAGAGGGAATGCAATTGTATGCATGACTGTCTCATACGCCATGTGAGCGAACATTAATAATTACGGTGCATCCATACTTTTTATCGGTCAACCATATCATTGTGTACTATACCACAAAAATATAAAAATCTCATATCATTTTAGTTTGATTTACTTGACGAATCTAAAAGAACAAACCTATACATGAAATTAAATATATAATGAAAACCTATCCTCGGTTTATGTGTTATTCTTCATATTCTGATTATATTTTTCAGTTACATATTGACAAAAAAAAATTAAACAGTATTATCTATACTAACATCAGTCTAATTACACAAATAAGTTTATTATTTTTAACAAATAAATAGTATTTTCCATTAAAAATAAAATATCTATAAAATATAGAATTGTATCACATCACAACTTAATTTTAGGTTATTTACTTTTTGAAGATATAAATTCTTATATGAAATATAATTTTACAACCGCATATAAATACTCATATATGAAGTCTAGATTTTAGGATTTCTACTTTTTAATTCTATATACGACCAATATTATCCGTTTTCATTATTAATTGAGCCATACTTTATTTTTCTATTAATTTCATACATATTTTTTCTTTATTAGTACGGCCGGTTGAAACGGTACAAAACCACGGTTGAATCGTCAAATTTCATACCACTAAACTTTCCGATATTGTGCTCGGTACGGTTATGAAAACATTGCTTTTAAGAGGTTCGTAATCCATTTCAAAAGTGGAGAATCCAAAATTATTCACTTTTCGTAAAATATAGACAACTACGATAAGACGTTAACCGTACGAGGGAATGCAATTGTATGCATGACTATGTCTCATACGCCATGTGAGCGAACATTAATAATTACGGTGCATCCATACTTTTTATCGGTCAACCATATCATTGTGTACTATACCACTAAAATATAAAAATCTCATATCATTTTAGTTTGATTTACTTGACGAATCTAAAAGAACAAACCTATACATGAAATTAAATATATAATGAAAACCTATCCTCAGTTTATGTGTTATTCTTCATATTCTGATTATATTTTTTCAGTTACATAATGACAAAAAAAAATTAAACAGTATTATCTATACTAACATCAGTCTAATTACACAAATAAGTTTATTATTTTTATCAAATAAATAGTATTTTCCATTAAAAAAATAAAATATCTATAAAATATAGAATTGTATCACATCACAACTTAATTTTAGGTTATTTACTTTTTGAAGATATAAATTCTTATATGAAATATAATTTTACAACCGCATATAAATACTCATATATGAAGTCTAGATTTTAGGATTTCTACTTTTTAATTCTATATACGACCAATATTATCCGTTTTCATTATTAATTGAGCCGTACTTTATTTTTCTATTAATTTCATACATATTTTTTCTTTATTAGTACAGCCAGTTGAAACGGTACAAAACCACGGTTGAACCGTCAAATTTCATACCACTAAACTTTCCGATATTGTGCTCGATACGGTTATGAAAACATTGCTTTTAAGAGGTTCGTAATCCATTTCAAAAGTGGAGAATCCAAAATTATTCACTTTTCGTAAAATATAGCCAACTACGGTGAGACGTTAACCGTAAGAGGGAATGCAATTGTATGCATGATCGTCTCATACGCCATGTGAGCGAACATTAATAATTACGGTGCATCCATACTTTTTATCGGTCAACCATATCATTGTGTACTATACCACAAAAATATAAAAATCTCATATCATTTTAGTTTGATTTACTTGACGAATCTAAAAGAACAAACCTATACATGAAATTAAATATATAATGAAAACCTATCCTCAGTTTATGTGTTATTCTTCATATTGTGATTATATTTTTCAGTTACATAATGACAAAAAAAAAATTAAACAGTATTATCTACACTAACATCAGTCTAATTACACAAATAAGTTTATTATTTTTAACAAATAAATAGTATTTTCCATTAAAAAATAAAATATCTATAAAATATAGAATTGTATCACATCACAACTTAATTTTAGGTTATTTACTTTTTGAAGATATAAATTCTTATATGAAATATAATTTTACAACCGCATATAAATACTCATATATGAAGTCTAGATTTTAGGATTTCTACTTTTTAATTCTATATACGACCAATATTATCCGTTTTCATTATTAATTGAGCCGTACTTTATTTTTCTATTAATTTCATACATATTTTTTCTTTATTAGTGCAGCCGAGTTGAAACGGTACAAAACCACGGTTGAACCGTCAAATTTCATACCACTAAACTTTCCGATATTGTGGTCGGTACGGTTATGAAAACATTGCTTTTAAGAGGTTCGTAATCCATTTCAAAAGTGGAGAATCCAAAATTATTCACTTTTCGTAAAATATAGCCAACTACGGTGAGACGTTAACCGTAAGAGGGAATGCAATTGTATGCATGACTTGTCTCATACGCCATGTGAGCGAACATTAATAATTACGGTGCATCCATACTTTTTATCGGTCAACCATATCATTGTGTACTATACCACTAAAATATAAAAATCTCATATCATTTTAGTTTGATTTACTTGACGAATCTAAAAGAACAAACCTATACATGAAATTAAATATATAATGAAAACCTATCCTCGGTTTATGTGTTATTCTTCATATTCTGATTATATTTTTCAGTTACATAATGACAAAAAAAAAATTAAACAGTATTATCTATACTAACATCAGTCTAATTACACAAATAAGTTTATTATTTTTAACAAATAAATAGTATTTTCCATTAAAAATAAAATATCTATAAAATATAGAATTGTATCACATCACAACTTAATTTTAGGTTATTTACTTTTTGAAGATATAAATTCTTATATGAAATATAATTTTACAACCGCATATAAATACTCATATATGAAGTCTAGATTTTAGGATTTCTACTTTTTAATTCTATATACGACCAATATTATCCGTTTTCATTATTAATTGAGCCGTACTTTATTTTTCTATTAATTTCATACATATTTTTTCTTTATTAGTACGGCCCAGTTGAAACGGTACAAAACCACGGTTGAACCGTCAAATTTCATACCACTAAACTTTCCGATATTGTGGTCGGTACGGTTATGAAAACATTGCTTTTAAGAGGTTCGTAATCCATTTCAAAAGTGGAGAATCCAAAATTATTCACTTTTCATAAAATATAGCCAACTACGGTGAGACGTTAACCGTAAGAGGGAATGCAGTTGTATGCATGACTGTCTCATACGCCATGTGAGCGAACATTAATAATTACGGTGCATCCATACTTTTTATCGGTCAACCATATCATTGTGTACTATACCACTAAAATATAAAAATCTCATATCATTTTAGTTTGATTTACTTGACGAATCTAAAAGAACAAACCTATACATGAAATTAAATATATAATGAAAACCTATCCTCGGTTTATGTGTTATTCTTCATATTGTGATTATATTTTTCAGTTACATAATGACAAAAAAAAATTAAACAGTATTATCTATACTAACATCAGTCTAATTACACAAATAAGTTTATTATTTTTAACAAATAAATAGTATTTTCCATTAAAAAATAAAATATCTATAAAATATAGAATTGTATCACATCACAACTTAATTTTAGGTTATTTACTTTTTGAAGATATAAATTCTTATATGAAATATAATTTTACAACCGCATATAAATACTCATATATGAAGTCTAGATTTTAGGATTTCTACTTTTTAATTCTATATACGACCAATATTATCCGTTTTCATTATTAATTGAGCCGTACTTTATTTTTCTATTAATTTCATACATATTTTTTCTTTATTAGTACAGCCGAGTTGAAACGGTACAAAACCACGGTTGAACCGTCAAATTTCATACCACTAAACTTTCCGATATTGTGGTCGGTACGGTTATGAAAACATTGCTTTTAAGAGGTTCGTAATCCATTTCAAAAGTGGAGAATCCAAAATTATTCACTTTTCGTAAAATATAGCCAACTACGGTGAGACGTTAACCGTAAGAGGGAATGCAATTGTATGCATGACTTGTCTCATACGCCATGTGAGCGAACATTAATAATTACGGTGCATCCATACTTTTTATCGGTCAACCATATCATTGTGTACTATACCACAAAAATATAAAAATCTCATATCATTTTAGTTTGATTTACTTGACGAATCTAAAAGAACAAACCTATACATGAAATTAAATATATAATGAAAACCTATCCTCGGTTTATGTGTTATTCTTCATATTTTGATTATATTTTTCAGTTACATAATGACAAAAAAAAAATTAAACAGTATTATCTATACTAACATCAGTCTAATTACACAAATAAGTTTATTATTTTTAACAAATAAATAGTATTTTCCATTAAAAAATAAAATATCTATAAAATATAGAATTGTATCACATCACAACTTAATTTTAGGTTATTTACTTTTTGAAGATATAAATTCTTATATGAAATATAATTTTACAACCGCATATAAATACTCATATATGAAGTCTAGATTTTAGGATTTCTACTTTTTAATTCTATATACGACCAATATTATCCGTTTTCATTATTAATTGAGCCGTACTTTATTTTTCTATTAATTTCATACATATTTTTTCTTTATTAGTACGGCCAGTTGAAACGGTACAAAACCACGGTTGAACCGTCAAATTTCATACCACTAAACTTTCCGATATTGTGGTCGGTACGGTTATGAAAACATTGCTTTTAAGAGGTTCGTAATCCATTTCAAAAGTGGAGAATCCAAAATTATTCACTTTTCATAAAATATAGACAACTACGGTAAGACGTTAACCGTAAGAGGGAATGCGATTGTATGCATGACGTCTCATACGCCATGTGAGCGAACATTAATAATTACGGTGCATCCATACTTTTTATCGGTCAACCATATCATTGTGTACTATACCACAAAAATATAAAAATCTCATATCATTTTAGTTTGATTTACTTGACGAATCTAAAAGAACAAACCTATACATGAAATTAAATATATAATGAAAACCTATCCTCGGTTTATGTGTTATTCTTCATATTCTGATTATATTTTTCAGTTACATATTGACAAAAAAAAATTAAACAGTATTATCTATACTAACATCAGTCTAATTACACAAATAAGTTTATTATTTTTAACAAATAAATAGTATTTTCCATTAAAAAATAAAATATCTATAAAATATAGAATTGTATCACATCACAACTTAATTTTAGGTTATTTACTTTTTGAAGATATAAATTCTTATATGAAATATAATTTTACAACCGCATATAAATACTCATATATGAAGTCTAGATTTTAGGATTTCTACTTTTTAATTCTATATACGACCAATATTATCCGTTTTCATTATTAATTGAGCCGTACTTTATTTTTCTATTAATTTCATACATATTTTTTCTTTATTTGTACAGCCGGTTGAAACGGTACAAAACCACGGTTGAACCGTCAAATTTCATACCACTAAACTTTCCGATATTGTGGTCGGTACGGTTATGAAAACATTGCTTTTAAGAGGTTCGTAATCCATTTCAAAAGTGGAGAATCCAAAATTATTCACTTTTCGTAAAATATAGCCAACTACGGTGAGACGTTAACCGTAAGAGGGAATGCAATTGTATGCATGACTGTCTCATACGCCATGTGAGCGAACATTAATAATTACGGTGCATCCATACTTTTTATCGGTCAACCATATCATTGTGTACTATACCACTAAAATATAAAAATCTCATATCATTTTAGTTTGATTTACTTGACGAATCTAAAAGAACAAACCTATACATTAAATTAAATATATAATGAAAACCTATCCTCGGTTTATGTGTTATTCTTCATATTGTGATTATATTTTTCATTTACATAATGACAAAAAAAAATTAAACAGTATTATCTATGCTAACATAAGTCTAATTACACAAATAAGTTTATTATTTTTAACAAATAAATAGTATTTTCCATTAAAAAATAAAATATCTATAAAATATAGAATTGTATCACATCACAACTTAATTTTAGGTTATTTACTTTTTGAAGATATAAATTCTTATATGAAATATAATTTTACAACCGCATATAAATACTCATATATGAAGTCTAGATTTTAGGATTTCTACTTTTTAATTCTATATACGACCAATATTATCCGTTTTCATTATTAATTGAGCCGTACTTTATTTTTCTATTAATTTCATACATATTTTTTTCTTTATTAGTACGGCCAGTTGAAACGGTACAAAACCACGGTTGAACCGTCAAATTTCATACCACTAAACTTTCCGATATTGTGGTCGGTACGGTTATGAAAACATTGCTTTTAAGAGGTTCGTAATCCATTTCAAAAGTGGAGAATCCAAAATTATTCACTTTTCGTAAAATATAGCCAACTACGGTGAGACGTTAACCGTAAGAGGGAATGCAATTGTATGCATGACTGTCTCATACGCCATGTGAGCGAACATTAATAATTACGGTGCATCCATACTTTTTATCGGTCAACCATATCATTGTGTACTATACCACTAAAATATAAAAATCTCATATCATTTTAGTTTGATTTACTTGACGAATCTAAAAGAACAAACCTATACATGAAATTAAATATATAATGAAAACCTATCCTCGGTTTATGTGTTATTCTTCATATTGTGATTATATTTTTCAGTTACATAATGAAAAAAAAAATTAAACAGTATTATCTATACTAAAATAAGTCTAATTACACAAATAAGTTTATTATTTTTAACAAATAAATAGTATTTTCCATTAAAAAATAAAATATCTATAAAATATAGAATTGTATCACATCACAACTTAATTTTAGGTTATTTACTTTTTGAAGATATAAATTCTTATATGAAATATAATTTTACAACCGCATATAATTACTCATATATGAAGTCTAGATTTTAGGATTTCTACTTTTTAATTCTATATACGACCAATATTATCCGGTTTCATTATTAATTGAGCCGTACTTTATTTTTCTATTAATTTCATACATATTTTTTCTTTATTAGTACGGCCGGTTGAAACGGTACAAAACCACGGTTGAGCCGTCAAATTTCATACCACTAAACTTTCCGATATTGTGGTCGGTACGGTTATGAAAACATTGCTTTTAAGAGGTTCGTAATCCATTTCAAAAGTGGAGAATCCAAAATTATTCACTTTTCGTAAAATATAGCCAACTACGGTGAGACGTTAACCGTAAGAGGGAATGCAATTGTATGCATGACTTGTCTCATACGCCATGTGAGCGAACATTAATAATTACGGTGCATCCATACTTTTTATCGGTCAACCATATCATTGTGTACTATACCACAAAAATATAAAAATCTCATATCATTTTAGTTTGATTTACTTGACGAATCTAAAAGAACAAACCTATACATGAAATTAAATATATAATGAAAACCTATCCTCGGTTTATGTGTTATTCTTCATATTTGATTATATTTTTCAGTTACATAATGACAAAAAAAAAATTAAACAGTATTATCTACACTAACATCGGTCTAATTACACAAATAAGTTTATTATTTTTAACAAATAAATAGTATTTTCCATTAAAAAATAAAATATCTATAAAATATAGAATTGTATCACATCACAACTTAATTTTAGGTTATTTACTTTTTGAAGATATAAATTCTTATATGAAATATAATTTTACAACCGCATATAAATACTCATATATGAAGTCTAGATTTTAGGATTTCTACTTTTTAATTCTATATACGACCAATATTATCCGGTTTTCATTATTAATTGAGCCATACTTTATTTTTCTATTAATTTCATACATATTTTTTCTTTATTAGTACGGCCAGTTGAAACGGTACAAAACCACGGTTGAACCGTCAAATTTCATACCACTAAACTTTCCGATATTGTGGTCGGTACGGTTATGAAAACATTGCTTTTAAGAGGTTCGTAATCCATTTCAAAAGTGGAGAATCCAAAATTATTCACTTTTCATAAAATATAGCCAACTACGGTGAGACGTTAACCGTAAGAGGGAATGCAATTGTATGCATGACTTGTCTCATACGCCATGTGAGCGAACATTAATAATTACGGTGCATCCATACTTTTTATCGGTCAACCATATCATTGTGTACTATACCACAAAAATATAAAAATCTCATATCATTTTAGTTTGATTTACTTGACGAATCTAAAAGAACAAACCTATACATGAAATTAAATATATAATGAAAACCTATCCTCAATTTATGTGTTATTCTTCATATTTTGATTATATTTTTCAGTTACATAATGACAAAAAAAAATTAAACAGTATTATCTATACTAAAATCGGTCTAATTACACAAATAAGTTTATTATTTTTAACAAATAAATAGTATTTTCCATTAAAAAATAAAATATCTATAAAATATAGAATTGTATCACATCACAACTTAATTTTAGGTTATTTACTTTTTGAAGATATAAATTCTTATATGAAATATAATTTTACAACCGCATATAAATACTCATATATGAAGTCTAGATTTTAGGATTTCTACTTTTTAATTCTATATACGACCAATATTATCCGGTTTCATTATTAATTCAGCCATACTTTATTTTTCTATTAATTTCATACATATTTTTTCTTTATTAGTGCAGCCAGTTGAAACGGTACAAAACCACGGTTGAACCGTCAAATTTCATACCACTAAACTTTCCGATATTGTGGTCGGTACGGTTATGAAAACATTGCTTTTAAGAGGTTCGTAATCCATTTCAAAAGTGGAGAATCCAAAATTATTCACTTTTCATAAAATATAGCCAACTACGGTGAGACGTTAACCGTAAGAGGGAATGCAATTGTATGCATGACTTGTCTCATACGCCATGTGAGCGAACATTAATAATTACGGTGCATCCATACTTTTTATCGGTCAACCATATCATTGTGTACTATACCACAAAAATATAAAAATCTCATATCATTTTAGTTTGATTTACTTGACGAATCTAAAAGAACAAACCTATACATGAAATTAAATATATAATGAAAACCTATCCTCAGTTTATGTGTTATTCTTCATATTGTGATTATATTTTTCAGTTACATAATGACAAAAAAAAATTAAACAGTATTATCTACACTAACATCAGTCTAATTACACAAATAAGTTTATTATTTTTAACAAATAAATAGTATTTTCCATTAAAAAATAAAATATCTATAAAATATAGAATTGTATCACATCACAACTTAATTTTAGGTTATTTACTTTTTGAAGATATAAATTCTTATATGAAATATAATTTTACAACCGCATATAATTACTCATATATGAAGTCTAGATTTTAGGATTTCTACTTTTTAATTCTATATACGACCAATATTATCCGGTTTCATTATTAATTGAGCCGTACTTTATTTTTCTATTAATTTCATACATATTTTTTCTTTATTAGTACGGCCAATTGAAACGGTACAAAACCACGGTTGAACCGTCAAATTTCATACCACTAAACTTTCCGATATTGTGGTCGGTACGGTTATGAAAACATTGCTTTTAAGAGGTTCGTAATCCATTTCAAAAGTGGAGAATCCAAAATTATTCACTTTTCATAAAATATAGCCAACTACGGTGAGACGTTAACCGTAAGAGGGAATGCGGTTGTATGCATGACTCGTCTCATACGCCATGTGAGCGAACATTAATAATTACGGTGCATCCATACTTTTTATCGGTCAACCATATCATTGTGTACTATACCACAAAAATATAAAAATCTCATATCATTTTAGTTTGATTTACTTGACGAATCTAAAAGAACAAACCTATACATGAAATTAAATATATAATGAAAACCTATCCTCAGTTTATGTGTTATTCTTCATATTGTGATTATATTTTTCAGTTACATAATGACAAAAAAAAATTAAACAGTATTATCTACACTAACATCAGTCTAATTACACAAATAAGTTTATTATTTTTAACAAATAAATAGTATTTTCCATTAAAAAATAAAATATCTATAAAATATAGAATTGTATCACATCACAACTTAATTTTAGGTTATTTACTTTTTGAAGATATAAATTCTTATATGAAATATAATTTTACAACCGCATATAATTACTCATATATGAAGTCTAGATTTTAGGATTTCTACTTTTTAATTCTATATACGACCAATATTATCCGTTTTCATTAGTAATTGAGCCGTACTTTATTTTTCTATTAATTTCATACATATTTTTTCTTTATTAGTACAGCCGGTTGAAACGGTACAAAACCACGGTTGAACCGTCAAATTTCATACCACTAAACTTTCCGATATTGTGGTCGGTACGGTTATGAAAACATTGCTTTTAAGAGGTTCGTAATCCATTTCAAAAGTGGAGAATCCAAAATTATTCACTTTTCATAAAATATAGCCAACTACGGTGAGACGTTAACCGTAAGAGGGAATGCGGTTGTATGCATGACTTGTCTCATACGCCATGTGAGCGAACATTAACAATTACGGTGCATCCATACTTTTTATCGGTCAACCTTATCATTGTGTACTATACCACAAAAATATAAAAATCTCATATCATTTTAGTTTGATTTACTTGACGAATCTAAAAGAACAAACCTATACATGAAATTAAATATATAATGAAAACCTATCCTCAGTTTATGTGTTATTCTTCATATTGTGATTATATTTTTCAGTTACATAATGACAAAAAAAAATTAAACAGTATTATCTACACTAACATCAGTCTAATTACACAAATAAGTTTATTATTTTTAACAAATAAATAGTATTTTCCATTAAAAAATAAAATATCTATAAAATATAGAATTGTATCACATCACAACTTAATTTTAGGTTATTTACTTTTTGAAGATATAAATTCTTATATGAAATATAATTTTACAACCGCATATAATTACTCATATATGAAGTCTAGATTTTAGGATTTCTACTTTTTAATTCTATATACGACCAATATTATCCGGTTTCATTATTAATTGAGCCGTACTTTATTTTTCTATTAATTTCATACATATTTTTTCTTTATTAGTACGGCCGGTTGAAACGGTACAAAACCACGGTTGAGCCGTCAAATTTCATACCACTAAACTTTCCGATATTGTGGTCGGTACGGTTATGAAAACATTGCTTTTAAGAGGTTCGTAATCCATTTCAAAAGTGGAGAATCCAAAATTATTCACTTTTCATAAAATATAGCCAACTACGGTGAGACGTTAACCGTAAGAGGGAATGCGGTTGTATGCATTACTTGTCTCATACGCCATGTGAGCGAACATTAATAATTACGGTGCATCCATACTTTTTATCGGTCAACCATATCATTGTGTACTATACCACAAAAATATAAAAATCTCATATCATTTTAGTTTGATTTACTTGACGAATCTAAAAGAACAAACCTATACATGAAATTAAATATATAATGAAAACCTATCCTCAATTTATATGTTATTCTTCATATTGTGATTATATTTTTCAGTTACATAATGACAAAAAAAAATTAAACAGTATTATCTACACTAACATCAGTCTAATTACACAAATAAGTTTATTATTTTTAACAAATAAATAGTATTTTCCATTAAAAAATAAAATTTCTATAAAATATAGAATTGTATCACATCACAACTTAATTTTAGGTTATTTACTTTTTGAAGATATATATTCTTATATGAAATATAATTTTACAACCGCATATAATTACAGATATCTGAAGTCTAGATTTTAGGATTTCTACTTTTTAATTCTATATACGACCAATATTATCCGGTTTCATTATTAATTGAGCCGTACTTTATTTTTCTATTAATTTCATACATATTTTTTCTTTATTAGTACAACCGGTTGAAACGGTACAAAACCACGGTTGAACCATCAAATTTCATACCACTAAACTTTCCGATATTGTGGTCGGTACGGTTATGAAAACATTGATTTTAAGAGGTTCGTAATCCATTTCAAAAGTGGAGAATCCAAAATTATTCACTTTTCAAAAAATATAGCCAAGTACGGTGAGACGTTAACCGTAAGAGGGAATGCGGTTGTATGCATGGTCGTCTCATACGCCATGTGAGGGAACATTAATAATTACGGTGCATCCGTACTTTTTATCGGTCAACCTTATCATTGTGTACTATACCACAAAAATATAAAAATCTCATATCATTTTAGTTTGATTTACTTGACGAATCTAAAAGAACAAACCTATACATGAAATTAAATATATAATGAAAACCTATCCTCAGTTTATGTGTTATTCTTCATATTGTGATTATATTTTTCAATTACATAATGACAAAAAAAATTAAACAGTATTATCTACACTAACATCAGTCTAATTACACAAATAAGTTTATTATTTTTAATAAATAAATAGTATTTTCCATTAAAAAATAAAATATCTATAAAATATAGAATTGTATCACATCAAAACTTAATTTTAGGTTATTTACTTTTTGAAGATATAAATTCTTATATGAAATATAATTTTACAACCACATATAATTACTCATATATGAAGTCTAGATTTTAGGATTTCTACATTTTTAATTCTTTATACGACCAATATTATCCGGTTTTCATTATTAATTGAACCGTACTTTATTTTTCTATTAATTTCATACATATTTTTTCTTTATTAGTATAACCAATTGAAACGGTACAAAACCACGGTTGAACCGTCAAATTTCATACCACTAAACTTTCTGATATTGTGGTCGGTACGATTATCAAAATATTGGTTTTAAGAAGTTCTTAATCCATTTCAAAAGTGGAGAATCCAAAATTATTCACTTTTCATAAAATATAGCCAACTACGGTGAGACGTTAACCGTAAGAGGGAATGCAATTGTATGCATGATTGTCTCATACGCCATGTGAGCGAACATTAATAATTACGGTGCATCCATACTTTTTATCGGTCAACCTTATCATTGTGTACTATACCACAAAAATATAAAAATCTCATATCATTTTAGTTTGATTTACTTGACGAATCTAAAAGAACAAACCTATACATGAAATTAAATATATAATGAAAACCTATGCTCAATTTATATATTATTCTCGATATTTTGATTATATTTTTCAGTTACATAATGACAAAAAAAATTAAATAGTATTATCTACACTAACATCAGTCTAATTACACAAAAAAGTTTATTTTTTTAACAAATAATTAGTTTTTTCCATTAAAAAATAAAATATCTATAAAATATAGAATTGTATCATATCACAACTTAATTTTAGGATATATACTTTTTGGGAAGATATGAATTCTAATATGAAATATAATTTTACAACCGCATATAATTACTGATATATGAAGTGTAGATTTTAGGATTTCTACTTTTTAATTCTATATACGACCAATATTATCCGGTTTCATTATTAATCGAGCCGTACTTTATTTTTGTATTAATTTCATACATATGTTTTCTTTATTAATACAGCCAGTTGAAACGGTACAAAACCACGGTTGAACCATCAAATTTCATACCACTAAACTTTCTGATATTGTGGTCGGTACGGTTATTAAAACATTGATTTTAAGAGGTTCGTAATCCATTTCAAAAGTGGAGAATCCAAAATTATTCAGTTTTCATAAAATATAGCCAAGTACGGTGAGACGTTAACCGTAAGAGGGAATGCGGTTGTATGCATATGGTGTCTCATACGCCATGTGAGGGAACATTAATAATTACGGTGCATCCATACGTTTTATCGGTCAACCTTATCATTGTGTACTATACCACAAAAATATAAAAATCTCATATCATTTTAGTTTGATTTACTTGACGAATGTAAAAGAACAAACCTATACATGAAATTAAATATATAATGAAAACCTATCCTCGGTTTATGTGTTATTCTTCATATTGTGATTATATTTTTCAATTACATAATGACAAAAAAAATTAAACAGTATTATCTACACTAACATCAGTCTAATTACACAAATAAGTTTATTATTTTTAATAAATAAATAGTATTTTCCATTAAAAAATAAAATATCTATAAAATATAGAATTGTATCACATCAAAACTTAATTTTAGGTTATTTACTTTTTGAAGATATAAATTCTTATATGAAATATAATTTTACAACCACATATAATTACTCATATATGAAGTCTAGATTTTAGGATTTCTACATTTTTAATGCTTTATACGACCAATATTATCCGGTTTTATTATTATTTGAACCGTACTTTATTTTTCTATTAATTTCATACATATTTTTTCTTTATTAGTATAGCCCATTGAAACGGTACAAAACTACGGTTGAACCGTCAAATTTAAATACCAGTAAACTTTCCGATATTATGGTCGGTACGATTATGAAAATATTGGTTTTAAGAAGTTCTTAATCCATTTCAAAAGTGGAGAATCCAAAATTATTCACTTTTCATAAAATATAAGCCAACTACGGTGAGAGGTTAGCAGTAAGAGGGAATGCGGTTGTATGCATGGCTTGTCTCATACGCCATGTGAGCGAACATTAATAATTACGATGCATCCATACTTTTTATCGGTCAACCTTATCATTGTGTACTATACCACAAAAATATAAAAATTTCATATCATTTTAGTTTGATTTACTTGACGAATCTAAAAGAACAAACCTATACATGAAATTAAATATATAATGAAAACCTATCCTCAATTTATATGTTATTCTCCATATTTTTATTATATTTTTCAGTTACATAATGACAAAAAAAATTAAATAGTATTATCTACACTAACATTAGTCTAATTACACAAAAAGTTTATTTACCTTTAACAAATAATTAGTTTTTTCCATTAAAAAATAAAATATCTATAAAATATAGAATTGTATCATATCACAACTTAATTTTAGGATATATACATTTTGGAAGATATGAATTCTCATATGAAATATAATTTTACAACCGCATATAATTACGGATATATGAAGTTTAGATTTTAGGATTTCTACTTTTTAATTCTAAATACGACCAATATTATCCGGTTTCATTATTAATCGAGCCGTACTTTATTTTGCTATTAATTTCATACATATTTTTTCTTTATTAGTATAGCCGGTTGAAACGGTACAAAACCACGGTTGTACGCGTCAAATTTCATACCACTAAATTTTCCGATATTGTGGACGGTACGATTATGAAAATATTGCTTTTAAGAAGTTCGTAATCCATTTCAAAAAAGTGGAGAATCCAAAATGATTCACTTTTCATAAAATATAGTCAACTACGGTGAGAGGTTAACCGTAAGAGGGAATGCAGTTGTATGGATGACTGTCTCATACGCCATGTGAGCGAACATTAATAATTACGGTGCATCCATACTTTTTATCGGTTAACCTTATCATTGTGTACTATACCACAAAAATATAAAAAGGCTCATATCATTTTAGTTTGATTTACTTGACGAATCTAAAAGAACAAACCTATACATAAAATTAAATATATAATGAAAACCTATCCTCAATTTATATGTTATTCTCCATATTTTGATTATATTTTTCGGTTACATAATGACAAAAAAAAATTAAATAATATTATCTGCACTAACATCAATCTAATTACACAAATAAGTTTATTTATTTTTAACAAATAATTAGTTTTTTCCATTAAAAAATAAAATATCTATAAAATATAGAATTGTATCATATCACAACTTAATGTTAGGTTATATACTTTTTGGAAGATATGAATTCTTATATGAAATATAATTTTACAACCGCATATAATTACAGATATATGAAGTCTAGATTTTAGGATTTCTACTTTTTAATTCTATATACGACCAATATTATCCGGTTTTATTATTAATTGAGCCGTACTTTATTTTTCTATTAATTTCATAAATATTTTTTCTTTATTAGTATTGCCGATTGAAACGGTACAAAACCACGGTTGAACCGTCAAATTTCATATCATTAAATTTTCCGATATTGTGGACGGTACGATTATGAAAATATTGCTTTTAAGAGGTTACGTAATCCATTTCAAAAGTGGAGAATCCAAAATTATTCAATTTTTCATAAAATATAGCCAAGTACGGTGAGACGTTAGCCGTAAGAGGGAATGCGGTTGTATGCATTGTTGTCTCATACGCCATGTGAGGGAACATTAATAATTACGGTGCATCCATACGTTTTATCGGTCAACCTTATCATTGTGTACTATACCACAAAAATATAAAAATCTCATATCATTTTAGTTTGATTTACTTGACGAATCTAAAAGAACAAACCTATACATGAAATTAAATATATAATGAAAACCTATCCTTAGTTTATGTGTTATTCTTCATATTATGATTATATTTTTCAACTACATAATGATAAAAAAAATTAAACAGTATTATCTACACTAACATCGGTCTAATTACAAAAATAAGTTTATTATTTTTAATAAATAAATAGTATTTTCCATTAAAAAATAAAATATCTATAAAATATAGAATTATATCACATCACAACTTAATTTTAGGTTATTTACTTTTTGAAGATATAAATTTTTATATGAAATATAATTTTACAACCGCATATAATTACTCATATATGAAGTCTAGATTTTAGGATTTCTACTTTTTAATTCTATATAGCGACCAATATTATCCGATTTCATTATTAATTGAGCCGTACTTTATTTTTCTATTAATTTCATACATATTTTTTCTTTATTAGTACAGTAAGTTGAAACGGTACAAAACCACGCTTGAACCGTCAAATTTCATACCACTAAACTTTCCGATATTGTGGTCGGTACGGTTATAAAAACATTGCTTTTAAGAGGTTCCTAAACCTTTTCAAAAGTGGAGAATCCAAAATTATTCACTTTTCATAGAATATAGCCAAGTACGGTGAGACGTTAACCGTAAGAGGGAATGCGCAGTTGTATGCATGGTGTCTCATACGCCATGTGAGCGAACATTAACAATTACGGTGCTTCCATACTTTTTATCGGTCAACCTTATCAATGTGTACTATACCACAAAAATATAAAAATCTCATATCATTTTAGTTTGATTTACTTGACGAATCTAAAAGAACAAACCTATACATTAAATTAAATATATAATGAAAACCTATCCTCAGTTTATGTGTTATTATTCATATTGTGATTATATTTTTCATTTACATAATGACAAAAAAAATTAAACAGTATTATCTACGCTAACATAAGTCTAATTAAACAAATAAATTTTTTATTTTTAACAAATAAATAGTATTTTCCATTAAAAAATAAAATATCTATACAATATAGAATTGTATCACATCACAAATTAATTTTAGGTTATTTACTTTTTGAAGATATTAATTCTTATATGAAATATAATTTTACAACCGCATATAATTACTCATATATGAAGTCTAGAATTTAGGATTTCTACTTTTTAATTCTATATACGACCAATATTATCCGGTTTCATTATTAATTGAGCCGTACTTTATTTTTCTATTAATTTCATACATATTTTTTCTTTATTAGTACGGTCGGTTGAAACGGTACAAAACCACGCTTGAGCCGTCAAATTTCATACCACTAAACTTTCCGATATTGTGGTCGGTACGGTTATGAAAACATTGCTTTTAAGACGTTCGTAATCCATTTCAAAAAGTGGAGAATCCAAAATTATTCACTTTTCATAAAATATAGCCAAGTACGGTGAGACGTTAATAGTAAGAGGGTATGCAGTTGTATGCATGACCGTCTCATACGCCATGTGAGCGAACATTAATAATTACGGTGCATCCATACTTTTTATCGGTCAACCATATCATTGTGTACTATACCTCTAATATATAAAAATCTCATATCATTTTAGTTTGATTTACATGACGAATCTAAAAGAATAAACCTATACATGAAATTAAATATATAATGAAAACCAATCCTCAGTTTATATGTTATTCTTCATATTGTGATTTTATTTTTCAGTTACATAATGACAAAAGAAAATTAAACAGTATTATCTACGCTTACATCAGTCTAATTACACAAATAAGTTTATTTATTTTTAACAAATAAATAGTTTTTTCCATTAAAAAATAAAATATCTATAAAATATATAATTGTATCATATCACAACTTAATTTTAGGTTATATACTTTTTGGAAGATATGAATTCTAATATGAAATATAATTTTACAACCGCATATAATTACAGATATATGAAGTCTAGATTTTAGGATTTCTACTTTTTAATTCTATATACGGCTAATATTATCCGGTTTAATTATTAATTGAGCCGTACTTTATTTTTCTATTAATTTCATACATATTTTTTCTTTATTAGTAAAGCCCAGTTGAAACGGTACAAAACCACGGTTGAACAGTCAAATTTCATACCACTAAACTTTCCGATATTGTGGTCGGTACGGTTATGAAAACATTGCTTTTAAGAGGTTCGTAATCTATTTCAAAAGTGGAGAATCCAAAATTATTCACTTTTCATAAGATATAGCCAACTACGGTGAGACGTTAACCGTAAGAGGGAATGCAGTTGTATGCATGATCGTCTCATACGCCATGTGAGCGAACATTAATAATTACGGTGCATCCATACTTTTTATCGATTAACCATATCATTGTGTACTATACCTCTAATATATAAAAATCTCATATCATTTTAGTTTGATTTACATGACGAATCTAAAAGAATAAACCTATACATGAAATTAAATATATAATGAAAACCAATCCTCAGTTTATATGTTATTCTTCATATTGTGATTTTATTTTTCAGTTACATAATGACAAAAGAAAATTAAACAGTATTATCTACGCTTACATCGTTCTAATTACACCAATAAGTTTATTTATTTTTAACAAATAAATAGTTTTTTTCCATTAAAAAATAAAATATCTATAAAATATATAATTGTATCATATCACAACTTAATTTTAGGTTATATACTTTTTGGAAGATATGAATTCTAATATGAAATATAATTTTACAACCGCATATAATTACGTATATATGAAGTCTAGATTTTAGGATTTCTACTTTTTAATTCTATATACGGCTAATATTATCCGGTTTAATTATTAATTGAGCCGTACTTTATTTTTCTATTAATTTCATACATATTTTTTCTTTATTAGTGAACGGCCAGTTGAATACGGTATAAAACCACGGTTGAACCGTCAAATTTCATACCACTAAACTTTCCGATATTGTGGTCGGTACGGTTATGAAAACATTGCTTTTAAGAGGTTCGTAATCTATTTCAAAAGTGGAGAATCCAAAATTATTCACTTTTCATAAGATATAGCCAACTACGGTGAGACGTTAACCGTAAGAGGGAATGCAACTTGTATGCATGATTGTCTCATACGCCATGTGAGCGAACATTAATAATTACGGTGCATCCATACTTTTTATCGGTCAACCATATCATTGTGTCTTATACCTCTAATATATAAAAATCTCATATCATTTTAGTTTGATTTACATGACGAATCTAAAAGAATAAACCTATACATGAAATTAAATATATAATGAAAACCAATCCTCAGTTTATATGTTATTCTTCATATTGTGATTTTATTTTTCAGTTACATAATGACAAAAGAAAATTAAATAGTATTATCTACGCTTACATCGTCTAAATTACACCAATAAGTTTATTTATTTTTAACAAATAAAATAGTTTTTTCCATTAAAAAATAAAATATCTATAAAATATATAATTGTATCATATCACAACTTAATTTTAGGTTATATACTTTTTGGAAGATATGAATTCTAATATGAAATATAATTTTACAACCGCATATAATTACGCATATATGAAGTCTAGATTTTAGGATTTCTACTTTTTAATTCTATATACGGCTAATATTATCGGGTTTAATTATTAATTGAGCCGTACTTTATTTTTCTATTAATTTCATACATATTTTTCTTTATTAGTACAGCCGGTTGAAACGGTACAAAACCACGGTTGAACCGTCAAATTTCATACCACTAAACTTTCCGATATTGTGGTCGGTACTGTTATGAAAACATTGCTTTTAAGAGGTTCGTAATCTATTTCAAAAGTGGAGAATCCAAAATTATTCACTTTTCATAAGATATAGCCAACTACGGTGAGACGTTAACCGTAAGAGGGAATGCAGTTGTATGCATGACTGTCTCATACGCCATGTGAGCGAACATTAATAATTACGGTGCATCCATACTTTTTATCGGTCAACCATATCATTGTGTACTATACCTCTAATATATAAAAATCTCATATCATTTTAGTTTGATTTACATGATTAATCTAAAAAGAATAAACCTATACATGAAATTAAATATATAATGAAAACCAATCCTCGAGTTTATATGTTATTCTTCATATTGCGATTTTATTTTTCAGTTACATAATGACGAAAAAAAATTAAACAGTATTAGTCTACGCTATACATCAGTCTAATTACACCAATAAGTTTATTTATTTTTAACAAATAAATAGTATTTTCCATTAAAAAATAAAATATCTATAAAATATATAATTGTATCATATCACAACTTAATTTTAGGTTATATACTTTTTGGAAGATATGAATTCTAATATGAAATATAATTTTACATACGGCATATAATTACGGTCATATATGAAGTCTAGATTTTAGGATTTACACTTTTTAATTTTATATACGGCTCGTATTATCCGGTTTCATTATTAATTGAGCCGTACTTTATTTTTCTATTAATTTCATACATATTTTTTCTTTATTAGTACTGCCAGGTTGAAACGGTACAAAACCACGGTTGGTAGGCAGTCAAATTTCATACCACTAAACTTTCCGATCTTGTGGTCGGTACAGTTATGAAAACAGTACCTTTAAGAGGTTCGTAATCCATTTCAAAAGTGGAGAATCCAAAATTATTCACTTTTCATAAGATATAGCCAACTACGGTGAGACGTTAGCAGGGTAAGAGGGGAATGCGGTTGTATGCATGCTGTCTCATACGCCATGTGAGCGAACATTAATAATTACGGTGCATCCATACTTTCTATAGATCAACCATATCATTGTGTACTTATACCACCCCAAAATATAAAAATCTCATATCATTTTAGTTTGATTTACTTGTTGAATCTAAAAGAACAAACCTATACATGAAATTAAATATATAATGAAAACTTATCATCCAGGTTATATGTTATTCTTCATATTGTGATTTTATTTTTCGGTTACATAATGACAAAAAAAAATTAAAGCAGTATTATCTACGCGTTACATGTCCCCAATTACAGCAATAAGTTTATTTATTTTTAACAAATAAATAGTATTTTCCATTAAAAAATAAAATTTCATAAAATATAGAATTGTATCATATCGCAACTTAATTTTAGGTTATATACTTTTTGGAAGATATGAATTCTAATATGAAATATAATTTTACAACCGCGTGTAATTACGATATACGAAGTCTAGATTTTAGGATTTCTACTTTTTCATTCTATATCCGAGTAATATTATCCGGTTTAATTATTAATTGAGCCGTACTTTATTTTTCTATTAATTTCATACATATTTTTCATTATTAGTACACCCGGTTGAAACGTTTCAAAACCACGCTTGAGCTATCAAATTTCATACCATTAAACTTTCCGATATTGTGGTCGGTACGGTTATGAAAACATTGCTTTTAAGAGGTTCGTAATCCATTTCAAAAGTGGAGAATCCAAAATTATTCACTTTTCGTAAAATATAGCCAAGTACGGTGAGACGTTATGTGTAATAGGGAATGCGATTGTATGCATGTGTTGTCTCATACGCCATGTGAGCGAACATTAATCATTACGGTGCATCCATACTTTTTATCGGTCAACCATATCATTGTGTCCTATACCACTAGAATATAAAAATCTCATATCATTTTAGTTTGATTTACATGACGAATCTTAAAGAATAAACCTATACATGAAATTAAATATATAATGAAAAACCTATCTTCAGTTTATATGTTATTCTTCATATTGTCGATTTTATTTTCGATTCCCATAATGACGAAAGAAAATTAAACTATATGTATCTATGCTTAAATCAGTCTAATTACACAGATAAATTTATTTATTTTTATGAAATAAATAGATTTTCCATTCAAAAATAAAATATGTATAAAATATATAATTGTATCGTATCACAACTTAATTTTAGGTTATATACTTTTTGGAAGATATGAATTCTTATATGAAATATAATTTTACAACCCCGTGTAATTACGCGTATATGAAGTCTAGATCTTGGGATTTCTACTTTTTAATTCTATATACGGCCAATATTATCCGGTTTCATTATTAATTGAGCCGTACTTTATTTTCTATTAATTTCATACATATTTTTTCTTTATTAGTAAGCCGATTAAGAAACGGTACAAAACCACGGTTGACCCATCAAATTTCTTACTATTAAACTTTACAATAATGTGGTCGGTACGGTTATGAAAACATTGCTTTTAAGAGGTTCGTACTCCATTTCAAAAGTGGAGAATCCAAAATTATTCACTTTTCATAAGATATGACCAACTACGGTGAGACGTTAATGGTACGAGGGAATGTAGTTGTATGCGTATGCATCTCATACGCCATGTGAGCGAACATTAATAATTACGGTGCATCCATACTTTTTATCGGTCAACCATATCATTGTGTACTATACCTCCAATATATAAAAATCTCATATCATTTTAGTTTGATTTACTTGACGAATCTAAAAGAATAAACCTATACATGAAATTAAATATATAATGAAAACCAATCCTCGGTTTATATGTTATTCTTCATATTATGATTTTATTTTTCAGTTACATATTGACAAAAAGAAAATTAAACGGTATTATCTATACTAAAATAAGTCTAATTACACCAATAAGTTTATTTATTTTTAACAAATAAATAGTATTTTCCATTAAAAAATAAAATATCTATAAAATATAGAATTGTATCATCTATCCTAACTTAATTTTAGGTTATATACTTTTTTGAAGATATAAATTCTAATATGAAATATAATTTTACAACCGCATATAATTACTGATATATGAAGTCTAGATTTTAGGATTTCTACTTTTTAATTCTATATACGTTTAATATTATCCGTTTTCATTATTAATTGGAAAATTACTTTATTTTCTATTAATTTCTTACATATTTTTTCTTTATTAGTACGGACCAGTTGAAACGATACAAAACCACGGTTGAACCGTCGAGTTTCATACCACTAAACTTTCCGATATTGTGGTCGGTACGGTTATCAAAACATTTGATTTAAGAGGTTCGTAATCCATTTCAAAAGTGGACAATCCAAAATTATTCACTTTTCGTAAAATATAGCCAACTACGGTGAGACGTTAGTAAGAGGGAATACGATTGTATGCATGGTGTCTCATACGCCATGTGAACGAACATTAATCATTACGGTGCATCCATTCTTTTCAACGTGTCGACCATATCATTGTGTACTATGACAAAAATATAAAAATCTCATATCATTTTAGTTTGATGTACTTGACGAATCTAAAAGAACAAACCTATACATGATATTAAATATATAATGAAAACCTATCCTCAGTTTATGTGTTATTCTTCATATTCTGATTATATTTTTCAGTTACATAATGACGAAAAAAATTAAACGATATTATCTACACTAACATCAGTCTAATTACACAAATAAGTTTATTATTTTTAACAAATAAATAGTATTTTCCATTAAAAAATAAATTTCTATAAAATAAAGAATTTGTATCACATCACAACTTAATTTTTTAGGTTATTTACTTTTGAAGATATATATTCTTATATGAAATATAATTTTACAACGGCATATAATTACGGATATATAAAATTACGAGATTTTAGGATTTATACTTTTTAATTCTATATACGACCAATATTATCCGGTTTCATTATTAGTGGGCACGTACTTTATTTTTCTATTAATTTCATACATATTTTTTCTTTATTAGTACGACGGTTGAAACGGTACAAAACCACGGTTGAGCCGTCAAATTTCATACCACTAAACTTTCCGATATTGTGCTCGGTACGGTTATGAAAACATTGCTTTTAAGGATGTTCGTAATCCATTTCAAAGAGTGGAGAATCCAAAATTATTCACTTTTCGTAAAATATGGCCAACTACGTTGAGACGTTATGGGTAATAGGGAATGCGATTGTATACATGACTGTCTCATACGCCATGTGAGCGAACATTAATCATCATGGAATTGCTTCCATACTTTTTATCGTGTCGACCATATCATTGTGTCTTATCTGTAAAATATAAAAATCTTCATATCATTTTAGTTTGATTTACTTGACGAATCTTAAAGAACAAACCTATACATGAAATTAAATATATAATGAAAACCTATCCTCGGTTTATGTGTTATTCTTCATATTCCGATTATATTTTTCAGTTACATAATGAAAAAAAAAAAAATTCAGCAGTATTATCTATACTAAAATCAGTCTAATTACACAAATAAGTTTATTATTTTTTAACAACTAAATAGTATTTTCCATTAAAAATAAAATATCTATAAAATATAGGAATTGTATCACATCACAACTGAAATTTAGGTTATATACTTTTTGAAGATATGAATTCTTTTATGAAATATAATTTTACAACCGCATATAATTACTCATATATGAAGTCTAGATTTTAGGATTTACACTTTTTAATTCTATATACGACCAATAGTATCCAGTTTCATTATTAATTGGGCAGTACCTTATTTTATTAATTTCATACATATTTTCTTTATTAGTAAAGCCGGTTGAAACGGTACCAAACCACGGTGGAACCATCAAATTTCATACCACTAAACTTTAGATATTGTGGTCGGTACGGTTATGAAAACATTGCTTTTAAGAGGGTTCGTAATCCATTTCAAAAGTGGAGAATCGAAAATTATTCACTTTTCATAAAATATAGACAACTACGATGAGACGTTAATAGTACGAGGGAATGTAGTTGTATGCATGAGCGTCTCATACGCCATGTGAGCGAAGACATTAATAATTGCGGTGCATCCATACTTCTTATCGGTCAACCATATCATTGTGTACTATACCACAGAAATATATGAATCTCATATCATTTTAGTTTGATTTACTTGACGAATCTAAAAAGAACAAACCTAGACATGAAATTAAATATATAATAGAAAACCTATCCTCAGTTTATGTGTTATTCTTCATATTATGATTATATTTTTCAGTTACATATTGAAAAAAAAAATTAAACAGTATTATCTATACTAAAATAAGTCTAATTACACAAATAAGTTTATTATTTTTAACAAATAAATAGTATTTTCCATTAAAAAATAAAATTTCTATAAAATATAGAATTGTATCACATCACAACTTAATTTTAGGTTATTTACTTTTTGAAGATATATATTCTTATATGAAATATAATTTTACAACGGCATATAATTACAGATATCATAGATGCAGATTTTAGGATTTACTGCTTTTTAATTCTATATCGACCAATATTATACGGTTTCATTATTAATTGAGCTCAGTACTTTATTTTATTAATTTCCATACATATTTTTTCTTTATTAGTACGGCCCGGTTGAAAC